>WYDI02002834.1:0-54998 GCA_009867235.2 Psittacus erithacus | reverse complement strand
CTCCCTGGCAGAGCATGAGGCTCAGAAAGTCCTTGGTCAGAGTAAACATTACTGAGCAGCAGCTAAAAACATTGGTGGTATCAGCGTTGTTCCCAGGCTGAAAGTCAAAAACGCAGCCCTGCACCAGCTGCTAAGAAGGAGAAAAATGACTGCTGCTGCTGAACCCAGGACATCTGTTTAGAAGGTGCTTTAAATACCAGTGGGGATTTATTTATTTATTTATTACTTAAAATTTAAAAAAAAAATAGATTTTAAACAATGAAATTTCATTAAGCATTAAGAGGTTAAGAACTCACTACTTTACAGCATTAAAAATGTTAAAAATGAGATGAAGCTTGTCCCTTCCTCAGCTTCTGAGCCATTGCAGAACCAGCCTGAGGTTCAGCTTTCCTTTTCCTTCATTCAGGAATTCAAAGCATTCAAATGCTGCAGACGTGGAGTCCCCCAGACTGCCTGCCCCTGCAATGGTTCACACATTCCCAGCCTGTGCTCATCCCACAGCTGAGCAGGGCAAGGGGAGCACACAGCCAAGTGGCAACCAGTGAGCATACAAGTACCTGTAAGCTCCTATAGCCCTGCACATACGGGTACCAGACGCACCAGCATCACCTACTCTGTGAGTTTGCTGCTGAAAACTTCCCTACACTGGAGCAGCCATTGCACATGCCAGGACTGCAATGGAAACACTCCCAGTAAATGCTGCTGTTAGGTCAAGCCACTTCAAACCAAGCACAGGGTGAGGAGCAGGGTAACAGAAATGACAAACGCTGATCTAGGGATGTCTGCACAGACATGTTATCTGCCAGCAAGGCAGGAGTGTGCTGAGATCCAGGCTGTGCCTGGCTTAAACAGCTAGCCTTGCCCTCGCTGCAATGGGGACAAAGCCCCAGCCAGGGCATGGCCCCTCCTCACCTTCCTGCCTTTTCCACCATGGATCTCCAGTGAGGATCAGTGTACAGGCTTTTCACTCATCTCTTGCCTGGGGACACACAGGGATGCTCAGCCTTTGCGCAGAGACATTCACTGCCCAGGAAGTCACCTGCGCTGCGATGCATCTCTGAGAACATAGTTCCAACCTTCAGGCCCGGCTCAAGGGAAAGGTCCCTGCAGAGCTCAGAAGATGCAACACTTGGGAATAAAAGCTTGCTGATCAAGACACACCATGTCTTAATTACACAGAGCCAGTATTCCCAGCACTGCCTTTGCAGAAGCAGATATTGATGCCTGGCCTCGTGTGATTCTGAATGCCACAAACGCACTTATTTGTTTCCATTACTTACATTTGGCATATTTTTCTAAACCTCAGATTATTAAGCACAGTTTTCTATGCTGGAGAGCTCAAGTATCACAACATGCAGGGGTATGCCTCAAAGCTTCTAGCAGGCACTAGTGACATTTAAGCTATGCTAAAATACTTCTTTGTCCCCCTCTTTAAACCTTATGAACGACTATTTGACACCTTTTCCATAAGCTTTTGAAGAGTTGTGCTAAAGGAGGGAGGATTAACCTTAGGGCAGGGCATAAGCAAGGACAGAAGCTGGGATTTGTTCATCACTCAGACAATCACTTCTCATTCCAGAGCTAGTTATATGTGATTCTAATTTGAACTGGCAGCAGATTTTGCATAAAGACATCTCAGAACACCAGCCAGCCCCAGCATTTGCCATGGATTTTAGTTTTCATGTTATTAAAACCTTGTAATGAAGTTTTCCAGGATAGATCTTACTTCAAGCTTTGCTGCTGTGACTTTCAATGCTAGTAGAGCATATACACACTCCAAAGGGTAAAGGGGGGGGGGGGATTTTATTACTGTTAAGTGTCCTGTGCTTGGCCTTAACTTCTTCACAGTATAGGACACTGAGAAACACAGGGGTTATGTCCATAGGTTTTGCAGCATCCCGCCTTTCCTTGTATGTGACAAGACTGCCTAGAGCTTTTATGCAGGAGCAAAACACTTACTGTTGATACTGGGACCATTTCTATGGCATCTTCGTTCAGTCTAGAATGTATTTATTTTATCCCCTTTTTATAATGATAGTTCCACCAAAGCGGTTACCACACTTCAGAGACCTTCGCTCCGTAGGTTGCATTTCCCTTCTGAAACCAGAGGCAACTGCTGAAAACAGCTTATATCCACTTCTGTTTTCTAACTGGAAAAAACCTTCTTGAACCCTGAAGTTGCATCTTGAGAAGACTGATGGCAAACCCTGAATTCATTTACTTGTTGAGCACAACTTGCTGTTGAGGTGTCACACGGTTCTTTTTCTACTTACTCCCAGCTCTTTGTTCAAGCCGCCTATTTCATATTTTAAAACCAAAAACGATTGAAGCAAACCCTGTGAAAGGACTCTTTTTCCCCTCTGCTTCCCTCTCTTCTCTTTGCATAGGGATGCCTTGCAAACCTGCCCTTGCCCACCTTCTCTCCACTTGCTTCTCGGCAGTGTTGGGAGCAGAGCTCCTCTATAGCATCACTTCCCACCTGGGATGGGGGAGATCCTCAGCTGATTCACCCACTGCAGTCTAATGGGTTCCTGTACTTGCTGGGAAGTGACCCACAGTCCTGAGTGTAAAAGAGGAGCAGAAAACAGAAGAAATATTGCTGTCTAATTATAGGCAGTACTTTTACACACAGGCACAAGATGTTAATGTCAGGGAAGCTCATTTCTGTCCTGTGTCTTCCGTTACTTATTCTGCATTCTTCTTAGGATACAGGAGAGAGCAACTCCTACATACAATTTATATATATCTGTAGATGTGTGAGAGATTTTTAATAAAAAGAGGATGACAGTTGCCACAGGAAATTCTGAATACATGCATATGTACACACTCGAACATGCACCCAGCGCCTTTGAGACTCTTCCATTTCTTGAACGAAATACTTTTAAAGAAGCGTGATGCCCCTCTTGCTCAAACCAAGAGCTCAGCAGCAAAGAAGGGGGTGAATATGCACCCAAGCCCTCCTCATAAGCTCTGATCTAAGAGAACGTGTCACTTTGAGATGTGGGCATGTGAATAAGCCATCTTCGTGTAAGCCACAGCACAGCTACTCTAGTAAATATGCATTTACCCTTCGGTTACTGCAAGGTGGGACATATGGAGGGGTAACTGCTTCACATGGCAATTGTGAGCATCAGCTTTCCTCTACAGGAGGGAAGAGTGGGGTTTCATCTCTACTCCACTCTAAATGCAGCAACCAAAGAAATGCGGCAGCTTCACCTGAGATTCAGACGCTGACAAAAGGCAATAGGACTCTCAAGCTTGTTTTCCTCCAAAACTCCTGTAATTGCTACAGTAATAATCAGTTTAGTGAAGAATGGGTCAATCAATCCGGCCCTGGGAAAGCATTAAGTAATAATAGTTTTATACAAGCTTCAGCCTAGTGTCTTTATTAAAAACCTACATCAAAGCCCATGCCTAGTCTAGTCTATTCATGCTACCACTCTCATTTGAAACGTGCTCATACACCAAAGAATCCTGATGGATTGGAGCCCTAGGAGCTAAACCAGCAGATTGAGGAGGTTAAATGTATTTCTTTACTAATGGGACTGATGCTGTTCAATGTTCCCATAAAAATTCAGCGTGAAGAGTTTCCTAAGCTCAGGGGGTTTATAGTCTTCATGATCATTCAACCTTTAAGCAGATACAAAGGCAATTTTTCTCTGCCTCTCTCTGAATATATCCATCTCCTCAGGAGCAAGGGAAAGATTTTTAAAGAGAACTTGATAAAATTCCTGAGACAGCTCATTAATTCTAGTCACTTCAGCAGTGACTTCCCCACCAATTGTGGCACTCAAAGAGGTTATGGATTGCCTTAGTAAGAACAAATCCTATTCATTAGCCATTTCCCTGCACTTGCATATTAATATTGTCTGGCCTTGTTAAATATAGAAACCTATTTTCTTCTAATCCGTCTTTAACAGGCATTTTGTCTCCTAAGGGTAGCCACAAAATAGTTGATAATGAGTTATCCCACCTCTAAAAAGTTTGTGAAATTCCCCAAGTGGCCTCCTGTTGCTGCTGGGGAGCTGGGGCACGCGGCTGGTTCGCTCTATAGATATTGTGCTTGTTCCACTGTTTTGATGGGAAATCTAGGATCTTTTGCCCTGCACACCATCTTCTCCACTATGTGAAGACATGATTTAAACGGTAGAACTTTTATCTCTGTTACGCATGTGCAGAGAAGCTGTGGCTGCCCCATCTCTGGCAGTGTTCAAGGCCAGGTTGGACGGGGCTTGGAGTAACCTGCTCTAGTGGAAGGTTTCCGTGCCCATGGCAAGGGGTTGGAACTGGATGAGCATTATGGTGTCTTCCAACCCAAACCATTCTATGATTCTATTATAAACAGAAGTCAGTGGTGAGAATAAGAAATAATAATCACAGACAGTGCAAGTTGTAGGTGCGAAGGACTTTGCAGCAGTCCCTTATCCTCTCCACAGCTCAGCTTCACACAGCACTACCCAACCGAATATCACTGAAACTCTCAAGTAACTCAAAAGCAGAAAGACTTGGAAGCAGCAGGAGGTAACTTGCTGCCAAAGAAATCTTTATTCTACAGGGAAAAGAGAATTCTGTTAATTTATTTGACTAAAATGAGAGCTGGTTGAAATCTCTCAACTGTGTTTTATTGAATGCGGTTTTTCATGTAAACAGAACTTTTGAAGGACCTTGGGAAGAGGAGGTGTATTGAAGAAAATATTGCTTCCTTGGCAAAAGAAAGCTTAAAACTTTGGAGGTTTCTATGAAAATGAGGTCTCTTGTGCTGTTAACTACATACCCTGAAATAAGAAAAGGGATTTTCATCTTTTTTCATCAGCTTCCAAGATTAATAGCTTTACAAGAATCTAATCCTTTTGGAAATCCAGCACAAATACTTCCCTTTTGCATCTTGGAATAGCAAACTATTCAGCCAAAGTAAAGGCACAAAAACCTAGCAACTAATTTGTGCTCATTTGGTCATTCTGATGAGGCTGCAGTAAAAGAACTGGAAACTGGAAGAATTACAAGGGAACTCCCAAATACTAAGTGGCAGCCAAAACCTCCTCCTGGTACTGACAATGCACCATCAATCAGGAGCGGTTCAAACCCATGGCTGCTGCTCAGCTCCTGGCTGTTGGTGCGGCAATATTCATTGTAATGAGGAGTTTCAGATGAGCTGTTTATAGCACAAGCCCGGGTACGGCTCATTTTCTGAGAATAACTTTGGTGGAAGAAATAAAAACCACTATCTGCTGCAGCTTTTTGACAACTTGTAATTATGGTTGGAGCTGCAGTCAAGTGATTTCAGACAGAAGACCAGGTAATTTCCCAGAGTTATCCACTGGAGCAGCACCCTCCCTATCAGGTCACTCATGAAGACAATACTCCCACCATCCAAGTTCCTTGAGTACATACAAGCGTATGTGCAGGAGGGGAAAATGTGCTTTTTTTATCCCTTAAGGAAAAAAAATCCTTTACAGTCTCTAGTTATTTTCTATATGCTAAAAATACACCGAAAAACTCAGCTCTCAAGTATTCCTGCACAGCACTGAAACCCTCCATCCTCATGTGCCTGCTGCTGTGTGTTGGAGCTCCAGTTGTGAACATCACACTTCAGCATTTAATTCTGCACTGAGTGACCTCCACCATTTTCATACTGACTGGACACACAATATAACCATGACAAAAGTCCTTTTCCTGCTCTTTTAGCAACTGACTTGCTTCCCATCCTCAGTTCCCATGCTGGATGCTTGATTCACTCCAGTTCAAATGCCATCTAGCATGGTCCTCTGTGTTATCAGGAGCTGGCCCCCCGTGGGACACCACAGTTAGATTCGGCAACCCTTAAATCATTGCTGACTTCAGTAATGGTGCAGCTGAACCTACTCCCAACAAATTTCACTCTACTTTGATGCAAGACCAACATAAATGAGATCAGAAATGTGATTCATCACTTTTCGAAGCCACTTTGCTGTGTTTTTCAAGAGTCATGAAGCTCTCTCAGCTGAATTTTACCAAGAAATCGATTATCTACTACCAGTTGCATGTATGAAAACAAGTTTCCAGTGATGTAAATCATTGTCACCTTGCTGAAGCTGGTAGCTCCAAGCACCAGCTGGGGAAGTAGCCTATCTCTTATTAGGATGAATGGCAATATGTGATACTTGTTCAGCTGACAGACATTTATAGAGAATAATTATGGAGAGTGCAAGAATATCAGTTACTTTGGCATGTTAATGGTTTCTCTTTAATTAGATATACAGGCACAGAGGTGATTGCAAACAATTCAGTTGTTGCTGAGCTAATGTGTCTTTACCAGGACAGGTCCTCAGATGTACTTTGCTCTGCACCAAAGAGCAGTCCATCAAGTATGGGAAGTTCTTCAAGCAAAATAAAGGCTGGAAACAGCATCTGTGAAGTAAAACTGAGCCCAAGTGTCTTGTTTGCCACAAACTGCCCTGTTCATGGTGGTGTCCAGCCACAACCAAGCCCATCCCTAGGTGGAAGCAAAGTGGATGTGGTACAAAGCAGCTGGTGCTGTTTGGGTTTACACGGGATACAGCAGGGAAAGCAGGAGAGAGATTCTGGGGAGGATGAGCCCCTAGCAGGTCACAGTGAGCACTTGCTGCGCCATGGTGCTCACGGGGCAGGCAAGCATCCTGCCCTCAGTGCTCCTGGGGATGGAGGTGGCTTTGAACAGCCTCTTCCATGCTATTTTCAGAATGTAATTTGAAAACTAAACACTCTTTCACTTTTGACCTCAGATATTAATATCTCAAAGAATTACCTTGTCATTAAGTGGAATATATTATTCCAACCATGCTTAATTTTAATAACCACCTAGCATTAGCAATATGACTTGTTTTGTCAAGCTTTCAAGGTCACTGAGGAGTTAGTTTGTGAGGATCCAACTGAAATTGCAGGTGTTAATGTACATGAAACACTGGTATCTGTATATAGTAACACACGGCCTTTCCGTACAGGAACATTTTTAATGCTAACAGCTTATTTAAAATCCTTTCTATAGACCCCTTTTATTTTCTTATCCTTCAAATCAAAAAGCCCTATTTCAATCCACTTCCTAGAAAATTGGCGAGCAAAGCAGCTTCCACTTCTCTCTCCAGACACTACAGCTGTGTTATCATGAGGGATCATCTTCGCCATACTCCATTTCCTCAGGAATTTCTTCCTTGTGGTCTGCAGTGAATGCCACAGTGTAAAAAGTGAGCAGTGAGCTACGAATTGGTATTTAATCCCTTGTTTCTAGGAGTAGGATGCAAAGTTGGCTGCATTTCCAGAATGGATGCTGGCTTAATAACTTTTCCCAGTGTCCTATAGCAACCCTGTTGGCATACATCACCCTTTACACAGACACCACACATGAGCATACATCTATGGATGCAAAACCTACATGCATTTCAGCTTCCCTTTTTTAACCCAAGTATGGATAATGGAGCATGGTGTGAACAATCCCGGATTTGCAGGGATTTAAGGAAAGCAAAACATCCCTCACCCCCCTGCCTGTCTCCAATAACCTCCACAAGGAGACCTGCTTTGATCATTATCAGCCATCCTTGGTTAGAAAGAGAATTTGCTTTCATCGAGACACACAATTGCTACACATGGCATTCCTCAAAACAATGCCATGTTTAGCAATTTGTAGCATTAAACATTGACAGGAATTTTCTCTGATGGAGTTTGACAACTTTGCCCAAGAAATGAAATTAAATTTCTTTGAGCTGCCAATAGTCTTTAATAGAAGCAGATTTAAATACAAACTAAAGTTCCCTCACACTGTGCTGCAAATCACAAGGGAAACATAATTCATTTGCAGCAGTTTTCAACAAGAAAACTTGGCAGCCTTTCAGCAAGTTTCATAATTGCTCTATTTTAAACTTCAGCTTCAAAATGCTCAAGATAGCTTTTAGTTTTATTGAAAGGTTAATTTCACACCTACAGAAAAAATATCAGCTTTCCATTAGCTCTAACGGAGTGTTAAATGTGAAAATTACAGTCCCTTCATATAAATGTGCAAAGTTGGTTGCATTTTTAACCTAGCTTCCTTTCCCATTCTTTCCTGGGCATTGATTTCTATCACTCATTGCATGGACTTGGTATTACTTCTGGGTGAGAGCTGCAAGACAACAGTGGCTGCAGCGGTTTGGGTGCTAGCTACGCGGGACAAGCACCGAGCAATACTATTAACTCTTCACAGATTTATGTCTCAGAAATCACCATCTTTGCATCTCTGGACTCACATTATTTATAGAACAGTACAAACAAGGGGTAGACAAACAAGAGATTTATCTGTCTCCCTTCCCATCCATAAGCTACCATTGAGGGCCAGCCTGCTTCTGTGGGTCCCTTCCCATGACCAGGCAAGAACAGCTCCTCTCCCACTGGAGGTGTCAAATTAGGGTGCAGAATTAGGAAGAACCCCAATGGAATGCTTCTGGTGACCTATGCACTTGGTACAGCATCCTGTCCCACCAAGGCGCCCTGGGTTTATGAGTCATTTGGGCTGGGGGAATGTCCTCCTGGAGCCACTCCTACATAACCAGTGGAGCCCCAGTAGGGCACTTCTAGGAATCTAGAGCTAAAGATCTTGCCATAGGTATTTTGTGACACAGCCTGAACCTCAGCCTTGCATGCCTTAGACCAGGTTTTGGATGGTCCCTGCAAACATGATGCTTTAATGGTTGGGTTTTGCGACCTTCACTTCCCCAAATCTAGTGCTTTCCCCCAGCTTCTTGGCTCAGTGCTTCCTAGCAATTAAACATGTATAGCACTTGTAGCAGTAGTTTCAGTTACTCCGATGGATACAGACACCTCATGGCCCCCAAAACCACCATTTCTCAAACAAGCGTGTGTGTGAGCATGAGCATGAGCATGCTCACTGTTGGAGGGGGTAGGGGACAGGCAGATAGAAAGGAGCGAGTTCGTGCAGCCATATGCAGAAGGAATGCCATTAGAAAAAACCTAGCCTTTGCCTCCAGGAAAACTATGAATCAGTCACTCCTTTATGGGGAAAAAAGTCACGCTGAATTTCATTTAAGTGTCTTAAATTCAGTCTCACCAGAAACTATCTATCAGGTGAAAAGGGAAAGAGAGTGGGTTAATTAATCCCAAAGAATCCTGGTACCATGTCTCTGTGCAAGGTTATTTACCATTGCACTGTTTCCCCTTAAGTGCAAAGCATGACATTGTTGTTGCCAAGGACTTCTGCTTGAGGAAGTTGATGCTCAGGGCAGAGGGATCATCTCTGGCATCTCATCAGAGCTGCCATATCTCCCTCTCCAACCAAACAAGATCCAGTTCACAGCCACCAGCACACCAGGGTGCTGAGCCACAGTGCAGCTGAGATTACAGCACATACATGGGCTGCTGCATCCTGGGTTCCCCGAGAACAGTTTAAGCACTACTTGCAGACAAAGGATTAATACAACAAAAGCAGCAGGTTTCTTGACTGAGAGTTACATTCCCTGCCATGAGCTGCTCTATGTCAGTGCAAAGGCACACAGGGGCAGGCTGTGCAGCACAGTACAGATGTGGGCCACAGAGCACCTTCTCCTCCTTAGCACACAGTATCCATCTCATTCAGGAAGAGCTCCTGGAGTTTTGGTAATCAGTGCGCATTTTTGTTGCAGGCTTCATGTCCACAGTCCCCAAGAGATAACTGGGGACATCTCATGCTCCAGAGCTCTGGGAAAGCAGACCTCGTACATGGCAGAGACAGCCAAGCTTGTAAATAGGTTTGTGTGGACTTCTCATTGAACAGATTGATTTGGAAAAGAGCTTAGAGAAGCAGTTTTCAATCAAGTGTGGAGGCTGGGAGCAGCCAGTGCTGAAGCAGAGGTGGCATTTTGCCTTTTTAAAACTGACATGCGTGAGAAGTTAGGCAGAACCCTGATAAGGAATAAATGATAGCAATAAAATAAGTGGGTTTTCTTTAGTTGCTTGCTTCCCTTTTATAATGGGTTTCTAGTTTCTCCCCACAATTATGAAAATAAATAACATGGATGTCTCGGATTCTCTTGTCTAGAAACAGCAGGAAAAATGCAGCTTATAAAAGAACCTGTCTTTTTAAAAATAAGCTTCCCTTTAACATTTGCAAGTTATCAGCCTTGCAAGGATCCTGGCAGCGGGTGAGCCATCCTGCAGGAGATGAATGGGCAATTGCTTGTGCAATTTGTCTGAGTTAGTGGGAAGTTGAAAGAAAGAAAAGTTCAGTCATCAGTGAGAGCATCTCCAGGCATCCATCTGAATGCCCCAGGTGAGCAGCATCCCTCATCCCAAAGGCAGATAACCTTTATACTTCTCTCTGGCATTCAGGCTCTGGCCTTTAGAATTGCTGCTCTTCCGATCTGCTCCATGTAAATCACCACACTTCCCCTTTTTATGATATTCTAATTAAGAAAACTGTGATAACAGTAACTAATTATGTCCATAACACATTTTGAAGTGCTCTCTCCGCCTGTCAACACTCAGAACGGGAGTCTAAACTTTGGCGGGGGTCCCAGAGCCAAAAAAGGGTCTGGGGCAAGATGCCATTAACCTCCTGTCATGAATCTTAGATAAAGAAGTTCCTATGAACAACCAGTGATTCCTTTGCCATCAGTCTCCAGGCCCCTTGTTCAGCATTTCTAATAATAAGCAGCTCAGTTGCACTATTCTAACCACTTAAGCACACAGTCACTGTCATTTTACTATCCCATTATCCTGATTAAATACCTGTTTGGAAGGATTGGGTATTATGATGCATTACAAGCGGTATTTTATGTTTTAAGAGACCCTGAACTACACCAGCCCTTTAAAGAAAACCCTACTAAAATCAGTACAATTGAAAAGCTTCCTCAAAGACACACAAAGTCATCAAGTTTTGTCACCTTGATGTTTCAGCTGCAATTGAAGCTATTTCAGCTTCAGTTTCTTTCTCCCATTTCATGAAGCTGCTCAGCGCAGCACATGTGCACCACAGAAAGCACAGTCAGGGCCTGGGGAGTCCTTCTTGTTGAGGTCAGAAAGGAGAGCTTCCCAGAGCTCCAGAAGTTGAGACACAGGGGTTTCCAAGGCTGGAGAAATGCAATCACATTTCAGCAACATAACACAGCAAAGCTCTGCATCTCATTCAACTGATTGGGAAAACAAGCACATCTAAATTTGAGAAGAACCAGCAATTACCAGAGACTCTCACACCTGCTTTGTTGGGACATCACAAGAGATGTGATGGTCAATACTTCTGATGGGCGATGCCTTGAGCTATTTGCATTACAAATAAGCATCCTCCATCCCCAATTCCTCCATCTCTTCTTCCACCAGTAACACACCCAGCCTGGAGCTGTAACTTCACCCTCCCACTGCCCCAGTCCTAATTGGGACATTCAGGGCTTCCTGGCTTCCCACCGCTTTGCTTCCCCTCCATAATGCAGTGCTGCCAGCTAGAGCCCTGCAGGCATCTAATGGCCCCCATAGGGGTTTTTTGTTATTTAAAATGAGGAAGAACAGACCCCTGGCTGCCAAAAGGGGGATGGTGGTGGTGTTCAAGTTACCCTACAACATCTTTGGCCAACATGTTTATACTATATTTCTCCCTGGTTTAATTCCTAAGAAAATCATCTAACACACTGGTTTTCACTTTGTAAAAAGAGATGCAAACCATTTGAACATCACAGCCCTCAGCTGTACCTGCAACAGAGAAGAAAACCCATCATCTTGATAAATAACGAGTGAAATCTGCAGGTTTCTGGCTATCTAGACTGTAGAGAGTGTTTCTCTACTGAGTTTTAATACTTTAGCCATGTCAGACCTGTGAGTTACCGGTTTTTTGCAGTGGGCAAATTGATTCTATAGATTTATGTGGTCTGCAGAATATGTGATATGCACAAAAGGTGGCATAAATATGCATTACAGTGCTAACAGCTTGTTTTATTTCAATGCCTGACAGGTTACAGCTGACATTGAAGGGAACAGTGATGAGAAGCCTCTTTGCAAGCCCTCTCTGTAAAAGGCAAACGTATCTGACAGTGTCACTAGTGGGACAAACCTCCACAGTCTTCAGTTAAACTGTTATGATAGGGACTTGAGGAGCTCTGCAATGCAGTTTCAGGTTGTACCTGGCAATGTGCTTTGTATTCTCCTGAGCTGGCTGCAATTAGAGATAAGTTATCGGTCATTTCTTCTGGATTAACTTGTACCATGTCTGTGTGACACGGTAGAGTCCTGCTTGCCATTTAGAAAGCAAAATGTATTCAAATGACTAGATAATAAGCCTATTAGCCATGCTAATTTAACTTATGTTATCGGGGTTAAAAGCATACAGCTATTGCCAAGCCCAGGGGTGCAATTTAATGAGAAACAGCGAGAGTGAATCAGATCACAGCAAAGAGCAGTGGCTGGGCTAATCAGGGCAGACCAGACAGGTGATGCAGGTGATCCCCATGTCTTTCATAACATGCTTTCAGAAGCATCCTTCTATGATGTAACCACAAAGAGCTGCAAACTCAGACCCCAGACTGCCTGGTTGGATTTCAAGGGTGTAGCAGCCCAGCAGTCAGCACTGTGCCTGCAACAGGGCATCCCAACCAGCCCATTACATTAGATGCTGCTCTGTGTCTGCACACTGCAATCTCTGCCCATGAGCTGTAGAGTTTGCACGTGGAGTGGAGAAAACACTGGGATGCAGAATGACCACCACAAGCTTGAAAAGCAGCAGTGAAAAACTACTAACTAGTCTTTTTTATGTTGGGTATTTCCTTTTGATGCTGCTTTGAAGGTGCGATCAACTGTTATGGGAGCTTTTTTACGTCACTTATACCACTGCACAGTGAAAACAAAATGCTGCCAGGCTAGAACAGCAGCTCCATGCTCCCACTGTGACTGCAAACAAACCTCTGCTTGAGAGGTTTACAACAGCAGTGGTGGTGCTGGACCTCCCCAGAGAAGATGTTTTGAAGGTTAACCAAGACCAGGCTCACAAGCAAAGGCTGTTCTGTTACTACACAACACACCTTGAGGCGTTTCACCTTGCGGTCCCAGGCAACAAGAATGGGAGTGAAGGGGCAAAACTGAGTCTCTCCCAGGGAAATTTTGCACTCAGATGCAGAGTTCTCCTACAATAATGCTGGTTGGGGGTCAGTGGCTTGGGTGGAATGGAGAAAGTGAATGGAATATTAAAAGAAAAATCCCAAGTTTCCATTGAAATGTATTTAATGATTAAAGGAAGCTAAAGAGGAACAACAAAAAAAGAGTTTTCCCTCATAAAAAACCATTTCAATTTCACAGCCAGAAAGTATCATCTCACTTTCAGTGCTCTCTGCTTTTTCTGAGGAGCTAGAAGTTGGCAGAATGAAGCAACTCCAGGAAGTATCACCGAGTGGAAAAAAAGCAAAATTCTGAGAGTTTTAAGCATACAATGGGATGCCACACAGCATCTGCTCCTTTGGCAAAGCATCGCCTCACATTTGTTTTGGGACATCAACAGCTTTATTCATTATTAAGGAGTATTCACATGCCAAGGAAAGATTGGCATTTCTGAGAGAGGCTGCATGGGTTTTAGCACATGGCTCCTTATTCAGAGTTTACACCAGAAATATGGCACCCACCATCCTCTTGTCCTTAAAAAGATTTGTCTCATTGATTAGCGCATGGTTTAGATCAAAACGAGGAGACAGGAACAATTCCAGTGCATGTGAGCAGTCCCTTGTCTGAAGGATACACCTCCAGAAGTGATGAGCCGTTGATCACTTAGACAGAAACAAGCCCCAAACACTAAAAATGCTTTGAATTGAGAAGGGGATCTAATTTGCAGCTCATCACCTGACTGCCAGGTATCAGCTCCACATTGATTGCTGCTACCACCTTGCTGATGGGTGGTACATCTCCTTGAGTGCTACTCAAATGGTACCCCTCCTTACCAATGCTCCCCCCAGCTATGTGCACCCATGGGTAAGGAAATAAGTAGAGAGATTTTTAAATCATAGATAAAAACAGGCCAGCCCTGGTCTGTGATGAACTATACATGAAATATGGGTGTTTCTTAACACAGATGCCCTCAAACTCTTCCATCATTCCTGAAGCTCTCTGTGCTGAGTGCCTGGCTGCCTGCAGGGTTTTACCCACAACAAAGCTGGGCAGGCACAGAGAGGTTTTTGTCCAAACACTATCCCTGTGCCTGCCAGAACTGGCAAGACAGCTCTGCTCTTCATCAGAAAACCTGGCCAAAAAAGCAGCAGAGCAGAAGATGCATCCCTTCCTGAGAAGATAAGTAGCTGACCTCTTTGTAACCCAGAAATGATTCAGAAAAGGCAATGGAGAGACCCTCTATGAGCAAAGCACAGGGCTGACCCTTCCCACACAGGATCCCATCTGCCATAACCCCATCTCAAGAACCCTCTTTAAGCCATGACTTCACAGAACTTTTAAAACCATATATTTGAATATTTTCATGCATATGAAGCTCTGTTTCACTGTCCTTGTAGGATAAGCCAGTTAACTGATAACCTTCACCTATAAAATCTATCTTCTGGCTGCAGTAAGCATCAAGACATGAACAGGATCAAGGTAGCATGAGGGAATGTCTGCATAGCTCCAAGCCTGAGCCGAAACCCTGTGTTTGTAACTCTAAACACTTGCACACACAAACACCTATCTCAGATATAAGAGTGGAAATAGCAGATTTGAGAACACAGTGCCTGTGCCCTGCTCTTGTGACCTACTCCCCTGGATGCTGCAGTACACCCCATCTATCTAGTGGCCACAGTTCCCAGCTCAAACTGAGCCAGCTTGCATCGGCTGTGCTTTAATGTGCTCATCTGCACTCAGCAGCCACTTCGTAGCTGATTGAGATGTCTCTGCCTCTGGAAGAGGGAAAAGCAGCCCTCCAAAGCCACCCTTTTGGTGAGTTAGAGACCAAGCACACACCAAGTGTGCGTCAGGCTCCAAGTTAATGCACTTCATCTACTACACAAGCAAGGACAATCTTTCCCCCCTTGCACACATGTAACCATATTAAATGTTTCCCTCTATTTACAATGATGCTCTATTTTCACCCTTTGACCCTCAGGATGTACCTTTGGCCAGGTGACAGCATTTATCAAGCACAGCACAATCCCCCTTTCATTAGGTCAGGCACAAAAGCTTGTATTTATAGGCTTTCATGGGCTTTGAATATCTTAAATATCTTTCTGTTACTATCTACAGAGCCAAAGTCATTTCCATCTGGAAGACAGCCAGCCTGTAGCACAGCTCCTTCATCAGGCAGGTTTAAAGTCTGTGTTCAACCCTGCAGGCAGCCCTGCCAAAAGCTGAGACCCAGAGGCAAGGTAGGAGAGGTATGCTGGGATGTCTGTAGAGGTACTGATGGCCACCTACTGAGTTTGCTAAGCAATTATTTACATCAAGGTTTGTTTATACAGGGAGCAGCTCTATGGTATTTGCACACGCACTTTACTCAGTTAACTCCAGCATTGCAATACAGACAGCAGCTGCAAGAGACACCAGGAGTACTGGTGTTCAAGGCTCCAAATAAAGATGTTCTACAGTAACTAATTTAGCTTGGGGAGCCAGAGACCCTATAAACTGAGGCATCATGTCTGAAGTTGCAGGGTGCTTTCTGCATTTTCTAGTAAATGTCTTAAAATGAATTGTTTGACGATACAATACTGCAAAGCCTGGCTTATTCATGTTTATATTAGGAATCATTTGTCTTTCAGAAGAAGCTATATCAGAGACAAGGAGAAGTCATGCATAAGGTGGGGGTAGAACCTGTTGTGCACAAGACACGTGTCTGCAATGATTTGCCTGGGTAAAAGTTATTTAATTTAGTGAGATATGTTGTACTCAAGTGTTTAAATTAGAAACCTGCTCTGAGCTGAGGATCTCTGATTAGACAAAGAGGGGAACAGTAATCACTTGGAGCACTGCACACAAGGGGCGAGCAGCCGCTCTGAATCCCTAATTCGTAACTTATTTATGCACTGCAAAGCCCACACACCTTAACGATTTAGATATCCTGCTTCGTGCCAAATGACTGAACGCTCCTCGTGCGAGCAGGCAGCTGCTCACAGTCAGATCATTCATCTTTCAAAGCAGCAACATAGCAAGCCTGTCCCCTCCGGTTGGTTGTCTCTCTCTAAGCAAAGGCATCTTGAGGTTGCTCCATTTCAATAGGCATCATTTGAGAGCCTGCTGTGGGTAAGTTCAAGCAGACAGCAAAGTTGTGAAGCTGCTTCTGAGTACGCAAACTGTGATGGCTATTGTGTGCTGTGAAAGTAGCAACACATCACCGTGCACAGTGACCACAGGAAAGCTGCTTCTAGAAACACAGCAAGAGTCCCCTTCATCCCAGCATCAGATCTCTATTTATACAGGTAATGCGTGGAAAGCCTGAAGCAGTGAGCGACCTATTCAAATATATCTGTACTAAGGTAATATCTCCCCACATCAGCACCTTAACTGAGCCTCTTCCAAGCCCAGTAACAGCAGCTTCCCAGCTTGACTTCAAATCTGCATCTTTCCCTGGGATTGAATTGCAGAAGAGGGGAGACTGAGATGAGCTCTTAGACCAAAGTTCTTCCCTGTGAGGGTGCTGAGAAGCTGTGGCTGCCCTATCCCTGGCGGTGTTCAAGGCCAGGTTGGATGGTGCTTGGAGCAACCTGCTCCAGTGGAAGGCATTCCTGCCCATGGCAAGGGGTTGGAACTGGATGAGCTTTGAGGTACTTCCCAGCCCAAACCATTCTGTGATTCTCTGATGATGGCTCTGTGGTCTGAGCCCTTTTGTTTTTCCTACACTTTTAACAGAACACACTGCAAAGTCTGTGTTACACAGAGCTAGAGACGCAAAGAACCATCCCCATTGTCACTTCAGGAATCAAAGACCGCTGCAGTGAGCCAGGGACCCACACTGTGGTCTCAGGCTGTATGGGCTGGTAGGACACACCTCTGCCCTGTGTACATGGAGCAGATTCTCACCATCCTGCTTCTGTCCCACAAAAGTCATTGCTCAGACTCCTACCGCAGAGGGAGAGAGAAGAGAAAAGCCGCAAACATCTTCCTGCGTGGCAAGTACAGATACTGCTGTTGTCTTCATGGCAATTTCTAGTGTCATCAGCAAGCACCAGGCTTGAAATCTGTTGTGTCTGGGATGAGCAGAGGGATCTTTGCCTGCTGTCTTTGCTGGTAAATTTGTATGTCTTACATTAATTCATGAAATCAAGAGCCCTGCCGTAAAGCAGAGAAAACTTGTTGGAAAAAAAGTCCCTTGTTAAATAATCCATGCAATTTTGTTTTGGATACTTCAACCAACAGCATCCCTACCCTGCAGGGAGAGTTGGGAAGCCTCCCTTAGCACAAGGACCTCAGACAGCCAGGGGCTGGGCTTGTACATCCTGAAGCGTATGGATGGAGAGGGCTCAGTGCAGTGGCTTCAGGAGGTGTGATGATACACTTAATGTAGGGTATTTATTCCAAATGACAAGTCAGGGCAGTTTTGTGTCTCACACTATTAATGCCTAAGAACAGAGCGTTGGGAGCTGGGGTTTGGCTGGGCTAACACACACTGTTTTGTGCTATACATCTCTGTGTGAGAGCAACTCCAGTTACCCCAGTACAGGCACCATTCATCACCAGCCTGTATCCTTTAGTTCCACCCGCAGCATGGCAGTCCCAGGAAGGGCACTTCCCAGGACCCCCTTGCTCACCCCATACCACAGGTTTGGGGGTTCAGCTGGCTGGGGTTTTGTGCTGGCTCCTTGTGTCAGTCACTCACCATAGGGAAGGATTTGGGGTTGTGCCCCTCCTTGAAACCCAGTTTACCCAGAGCATCTCCAGGACTTCTGCCACTGTAAATAACAGAACCCCTTAGTACTTCTGGCCTTGTGTTTCTAGACAAGCCCCCATGTCCCAGCTTTCCCTACATCCCCAAGGATCCATTAGCTAATGAATAATTGAGACTTGATTCTGGAGCAGTGTCTCAGCACTCACTTGAGATCACATCACAAGGGACATGGTATTTGGCTCCCACCACAAGCACCTGTGGAAGGGGGTCTCTTGGGAAAGAGCCGATGACTCTTCTGTAGTAATTACCTTCAGCAAGACGCAGTTATAGCGCAGCAGTGTGACACACACAAATGGCAAAGCAGCAAGTCCCTGGTATCATCATGGCCCTCCCTTCCCCTGCCATCTCCCTATCAACTAACAAGCAGATAGCTGAACAATCACATTAAAAAAAGAGGGAAAAAAGGCATTTTTGGATGATTTTCCACCACAGATCTAGCCACAAGTGCCTGCGGTGGAATGACAGCCCCTCTTGTTAACATCAGTATCAGAGACATGGGAAAAAGACAAATGCAATACCAGGTTTTAAAGAGAGCCCTGGGACCCAGCAGCTTCAGTACCTGGAAAACTGGGGGAAGCTGTGTCAAAAGCAGCATCAGCAGCAGGGAAGCAGCAGGGTGGCTCCTGGCAGAGAACAGCACCATCACAAAAGCAGCAGTGACCAGCACAGTGATTACCTACTCCATTTAGCAGCATTTTGATGCCAAAGGGCTTCTTACAAAGCCCCTCTCAAAAGCACTTAAAGCCGCTAGGATGTCACAGGAGGAGAGGCAGGATCCTTTAATGCATTAATAACTAGGGGGATGAAAAACCCAAAACCCATAAGATTTGGAACAAGCCTCAGTTTTTCTGCAGAGGAGGGATGTACACAGGGATCTGCGCTGCTCACCGCAGTCAAAAATGGCCTAGGAAACCATGCAGAAGCAAGACAGAGCTTGTAAGTGAGGCACATCAGGACGGTAAAAACTGGAGGAAATTTTATATATGTATATGTACACAGAGAGATATTTTATATATAGCTTATATATAATAAACATACATTATACATATATATCTTGTGTATGTATAAGCCAAAATATAATGTGTGTTATTTTAAACATATATGCATTCTAGAGATATATATATGCAAACGAGTGTATACATAGCTAATGTCCATCCCCTTTGCTACAGTCTTTCCCTGGGTACCAGGCCTCAGCCTCTCTCACAGGGCAGATGCAGAGGGATGCAGTCAGTAGCGCAACACAGCAGCATGCACAGCTCCATGGGGCAATGACAGCAGAAGCATCTCAGCAACAGCTTAAATACATTCCTTCAGAGTAAACTGAATACCAAACCTTGAGCCTGGGATCCACTTTGGTCCCAGAAGCCAAACCCTGCTGGGGTATCAGCCTGTTTCCATCCTCGCCACACAGAGAGGTGGGCAGGCACACAGCCACCCTCTACTAAGAGCCACGAAACAGCTTCCAGAAGAGCCCATAAGTGCAGCAAGTGTTTTTAGGGGTCATTACAGAGACATGGGATGCTGCAGCAATTGGTGCTGTGGAGCTTGAAAAGGTAACAGTTTAAATTAATTTGTTGATTAGCCAATAGCTCAGGCTCTGGTCTATTTCTTTAACAAACTGACTTGGTACTTCCATTGATCTTGCAGTACCTATCGGCCCCTGTTAGCTCACAGCACTCATTAGGATGCACACATCTAGACATGAATCTTGTTATGAAATAGTTGTCCGTAGCAAAATATTCCCAGATTGCAGGAGAGCAGAGAGATCACATGGCTTCCTGCTCAAGGGAACAATCCTGCCTTTCCTAAGCTCTTGGTGCCTACAAAAAGAAGCAGCATCATCAGACTAGACCTTCTTAAAGCTGTTGGGATGCCAGCTTTGTGATCATGACAGCCTTCACAACTGCATTAAGTCAAAGACACCAACAACCCCCACACTGATTAGCACCAGCATTTGCTTTCTTGTATATTAATAAATCTCTGATGCAAAGAGATCTTTTACATACCTGTAAGGCAGCATAAAACAACTCTCTCTCCTGCTCAGCATGGGAAGTCGAGTATCCCTACCTCTCTCCCAAGAGAACTATAGAAAAAAGGTGTTTTTCCCTTTATCAGAACTCTGAGCTGATTTGAAACACACAACAGCTGAGAGCTCTCATTTAAATCCCTAAGGAGGAGTTGCTAAATGTTTTTCTGGGCCAGAAAAAGACAGAATCAGAATATTCCCTTTTGAAGGCTTTGTCTATAACAGCTCTGTGAGGCAGCAGATATGTCCAGAGCATGGCTACCACCTAGTAAAGTTAAAAACTAAGTTTCCTGGAAGAGCTTTTCCACTGTATTAGATGCATGCATCCAACATAGTAAGGAAAATGGTCTCTTTAGGCTTCAAAAGTCTCCAGACTCAACCTTGAGCTTCCTTCATGTCCAAAGCTCACTCTCCTGTTGCATCAGTGATCTCTTAACTCCCACAGAGGAGGTTAATCCCTCCCAGACCCTGTATCAGGCAGCAGAGACCTGCTTGCCTCACCACATCTCTGAGGTGCTGACAGCATACCCTGGGCATCAGCATCTTGTCTACATCCCAGGCCTCAAACACCCACCCCAGCATCCCCTGCCCTGCTGCGCTCCAGCGTGCTCCCTCCTCACTGGGTTGTGACTCTGCAGCACTATTGCTCCTCAACCATCATCACCCCAAGCTAGGCATAGCCTGGGATTTGCTAGATAAATCCAGATGCATGTGGAAGAGCTTTCCTTTCAACGCAGCTCCGCCACAGAGACAGCTCTTGCCATCCTTGAACAGGGGTAAAAAGCCTCCAGCTATCCTGTGGTCTCGAGGGCGAGAATAAACACTGAGACAGAATTAAGTGTTGCTCTTTTATTTGCTAGCTTACCCACTCTTTCCTTCACATGCACTTGAGCTCTCCCAGCATTGCTTCACCTCAGGTTGCATTCAGCAGGAGGCTTTAGGTGCTCATTAATTAATACCTAATTTGTGTAGGCCTTTGCTTACAATTCTTATGCAAATTTCTCTCAAATTGTGTTCTGTTTTCAGCTGAGCTGAATCCAAGCGCTAAAAAGCCAGAAGAGAAAAGACAAATTGAGGAGTATATGTGCAGGTAATGAAGCTTTTCTCTTCCTCAGAGGCTTGGCAATAGCCTTGGGTCATGTGTACTACAAGCATAAATTTAGAGATGAGATAAAAAGCACTGTAATGGTTGAGTCTAGCAGAACATGTGAGCTAAAAGCTGCTCTTGGAAAGAAACTATTGATAAACACTCACTGATGTGTTGGTTATTAATGTAATGTTTTTGTATAAACTCTTTCTCCTCCAGGAACATGATGGAGTTTTACCACAGGAGGAAAGAAGAGCTTTTCATGTGTAATTTAATCATTATGTATGTGCCCGGTATTAACACCACATTTGACAAAGCCACGTCTAGTGTGATCTGGTTTTAATTTTGGCTCTTTATTACAGTTTGTTGTAGCTGCCTAATTAAAGTTTTTCAGGGAAGTAATCAGCCTTATTACCATAGTGAGATCAGTTTAATAAGAAGGTAATTTTTCAATTTGTTTTCATTAATTAGGCAAAACCCCATAAAATCCACATAGTGGCATATAAGCCCAGAGAAGCTGTGACACCGGCTGCAGTATCCAAAGAAAGATGAAATTTACCTGTTGATGTTCTGTCCTCAATGTGGTTTTCACCCCTGCAGCTTTAGAAAAGCAAACTCTGTGATACAATGCTTAACCTGGAAATCTCTACTAGGGCATGTTGTCTTCAAACAAAACCTAAAAGAGCATTGTGCATGGTGGAGGCAGAACAGCTACATTAAAAGATGTGGGAAATGAGTCCATGTCTGTACACAAGCTCCCTTCAACAGTCCCAGGTGTCAGAGTAAATCAATCTCATTCTGCTGGGAAAAGGAATCAAAGTAATAGCGGGAGGGCTCTCTGGACTATCTCTGGAGAATGAAAGGTCTCCGGGCTGGACTGTGGATCTTTCTACATGTCCCCACTGTAAGAATACTGGGACAATTTCTAGTCCTAATCAGCTTTGTTGTTCAAACTCAAGCAGAGACCAAGCACACACCAATTTATCCAAAGAGCTGTCCTAACTCTGGCTGCCTTTCCAGAGAGCTTGTATTTAGTTTTGTAACAGTGATTAATACTTAACAAGCCATGCACTAATCACATGCAGCAAGGCAAGACTTTCACCAAAGATCATTTACTGTGATGCTTGTTCTCCTTTGTTCTGATGATGCTAGGGTACCCAGATGCCAACTAGCTGCTGTGTTGCAAGGATAGAAGAGCTCCTGGTATCCTGCACATCATTTATTGATCACCTCAGGACAAGCAGGGATTGATTTTGCCCACTGATGAACCTCTGCATCTGTTTGGGCTGCTGGTTTTACTGTAGGGTTACAAAGGTGCCCACTTGAGGAGCTACTTCCCTCCACTCCAGAGCTCCTGACCTGTTGCTGATTTCGGCAGCAGCTTCACAGGAGTATGTGCTGTGGTTTGTGTTTCTCTCAACATCAAGATCCAGCAGACAGCAACCGAGAAAGCTGGATCATGGCAAGGGGAATAAAACAGAGAGGAAATCACAAATGGAAATTGGTCCCTTCGCTCCAGGGGTTGCATTATGGGTGTCAGAAGGGGCTGTACCTTGTGCTCCATTTTATGAGGGGCCATCACTTACACAGGATCCTTGCCTGCCCTTGGTACTCAAGGTTCTTTTTGAGACTCAGTGGCAAGTCATTACATGTTCACTATAGAACCCAGCTTGCATTTTGTCCCAGAAAAACCAAGCACCACCTATGATTCTCTGCACAGCAGAACCTTTCCAAGTTGGCCTTTCTGGGACTTCTGAATGGAACAATGATCGAGGCACTACACCAGCTATGTACCACCAGCCTCTGCTACAGACACCCAGTGCTGTGTTTGGGTCAATTCTATAAGTTTCTTTGTGT
The DNA here is from genome assembly GCA_009867235.2 of Psittacus erithacus. Lineage (NCBI taxonomy): Eukaryota > Metazoa > Chordata > Aves > Psittaciformes > Psittacidae > Psittacus > Psittacus erithacus. The sequence continues at coordinate 32,219 of WYDI02002834.1, read as the reverse complement.
TCAGTTTGGAGGATCACAGTTCAGCTCCTCAGTATGTGCTGGATGCTGGGACTGTGTCTCGTGTTGGCTATGCATTGCTTCAGCTCATTCCTACAATAACTATGAATAAAAGCTAAGTTCCGCAGCTCTGAATCTATCTAACCTAACGGCTGTTTCGTGCAGTTGGGGATTAGAGGGACAGCCTGATATATCTGGCTGCTGAATATCATTTGCTGTTTACCTTTCCTGGAGGAGGACTCAGATCTAGGACTATAAACACTTGCAGGGTGAGGGAACAGCGGATGAACAAAGCGAGAAGACACAGCTTCAAGGAAACCTTGTAAACCGCAGACTGCAGTAAAAGTCAATGCAGGAATTAAAAGCTGCCAGTTCAGAAAGGCATAAAAACATCAGCTTTTCTTTATCTGGATTCCCTGGCTGAGCTTGGAGCAGAGATTTTCTGTTTTCCAGGAGGTGTTTCACAGTGTTCCTTTGAGGTGCAAGAACCATCGCACTTCGGAGAGAGCGTAATTCTGGGACAAAGCTTTTCATCTGTTCTGTAGTGACCTCCTGAGGGGATGCTGCACGTAGTATCTGTGTTAGTCATTCCAACACTCCTTTAGAAGGTTTTCTTACCACGTAGCCACAGTTCCGCTACCTTGGCAGGCTATGATGCAAACCTCTACCTCTACATGCAAAGTGCCCTGTTGCAGTAACCACTAGAGTGGACGTAGCAAGAAGCTTTCCCTGACCACACCACTTGGAAGTACACACACATACTTGCAAAGTCTGCGCAACCACAGCAAGGTTTATTTTACATGAAAAAGTAACACAGCACTTTGAGGGAGGCGGAGACAGGCACAGTGTCTCAGACTGCAAGGCATCCTCAGCATTCATGCTCCAGCGCACCGGGCAGGTCTTACTGAAGGTGCAGTAACAGAGAAACAGGGAGCATATTTCTCTTTCCTGAAAGATTTGCACATGGTTGCACACACGGCGTGTGTGGCCATAGGCCCCCAGCAGAAAGCTTGATGTGCAAAGCAATGCTGTGGGTCACTGTAAGTCAGTGGCTGGATGTGAAAGCTCCCCTGCAATCTGGGAGAGCACCTTAGACTAAAGCCAGATATTTAAAACCTCCAAGTGCAGCAGGCCAGAGTTAAGGCCAGATAGGGCGTAAGAAGCCATGGGTAGGAGCTGTAAGTGTGCTGTAAGTATGAGAATAAACCTGCTTTCCTGAGCTGATACTTGGAAATGGAAGCTGAAGGTCTGAGGCTGGAGCTCTCCCTGACCCCCATTTCTCCTCTGGCAGTCATTTGGAAGCGCACGTAACTGCAAAGGTGACTCAGACTTTTCAGAACAGAACTTTAAGCTTACATGAAAAGTCTGCAGAGCCTCCCAAGGGTGCTTATTCACACCTGGACAGTGTAGCTGCACAAATCCCAACCCAAGCCCATAGAGGTCAGGTTTTGACTAGCTACCCTTCAATCTACCTTCACCTCTAGGGGGTATTAGATATTGATGCAAAGTTCACACGTGCTGAGGCAGAGGAGCCTGCAGATTTCATCAGTTTATCTGCCTGCTCAACTCCATAGCACTTTTGTGGGCTCTGCTATGAGAAATCAATGATGAATTCCCATCGCTTCCAATGGGAGCAAGCTAGAAACAAAATAAAGCACAACAGTAGCCTTTTAAGCAAGCTTTTAGCCAGCTCCCTGAGGATGCAGCCAGACATACTGTCTGTGCCAGATCAGCTTCAAAGCCGTTAGCTGAGAGTGCTCACAGCAGCCACAGCCTGAGCTAATAAAAGAGCATCTTACACAGCCAAGCTGCAAACTTCTGCCTACTCCTAACTATAGGAAGATGCTCTTCCAAGTGCATCTTTTGCTTTTGAGCATTGGGCAGGACTTTCAAGGACTAATGCAGATCAAGCCTTGCACATCCCATTCACTTTGTTCAGGAACTCTTGTAGAAACCATCGAAGTGACTCTTGGAAAGCCATGGACTTCTGTGCAATGAGCCCAGTGCAGACTGACATCCAGTTCTAGCTCTGCTACATGTGCTGAGCAAGGCACTTGGTTTTATTGTGCACCACTGGTCCCTTCCCTACTATCTGTATATCTTTGCTATTGAGCTGTTCAGGAATTTCTTCTTACTTTGGATTTGCACTGTGCTTAGCTGAAGGGGCTTTTGATGGAAGCCAGGGATTTAGTGTAGCTCGCTGCACCCTGTGCTACAAGAAAAAGAGTCTGCATATGATGAAATGACAGAGTGAACTGATCTGATAAAAGGCTTTTAAGTCATTAATTCAAGCCATGCAAAATTAAGAAACATTTTATCAATAACAGAAACTGTGTTAGGGCCTTATCAATTTCAAAGAACTCTATCTTAATTGTCTTCACAATATTGCTCCTTTTGGCTATTTGTTGTAAAGGGGTATTAGGAAATTTATACTTTCAGAGTCACCAGTGGCTCCCAAACAAGCTTTTCAGGGCTCTGCCTTGTTTTCTGTACTTTAGTAATGGGAAAGCCTTCCAGGGTTTTTCAGTCCATATTTTACCCCAGAAAAGGGGCATCAGCTGATTTTCTGAAGCTTTCAGAGATCATCTACCTAGAGAAGAAAAGGCACTGAGCAATACTAGGGACACATCATCAATATGAAGCTGTGATACCTGCATGGATAAGGCTACCAGATTAAGTCCTCATTTTGATCCAGGGTGCTTGGCCAAGGTCAGCTTCCTCAGAGACACAAACCCAGAAGTGATGGTCTCTGGGGGGGCTTTACCCCCATCCCTGTGCTCCCATGTCCCATCTCTGGGAGCTTTGATGCGCACCTCATGGGGGCAGCCATCCTCACAGCACAGGTTCACCAGTCCCTCTGTGCAAGGTTTGTGAAGAGATGTGTCTGTGATCAAGCAAATGGCTGCTTGTGGGTTCTGTCACTTCTTGCCACAGGTTTGATACTGCTATTCTTGCACCCACTATCGGAGCCAAGGACTTGGTTGATACGAGGTTTTATTTGTCAGAGGGCCATTTGTGAATGTTTAGCCACGTCCTGGCTGAGGCCATACCCCACGGAGCAGCACCTTACCTGCTGAGCTTCGTTTCAAACCCCACAGCATCCATTTGCATTTCTTCCCTCAGCTCCATCCAATACAGCACAAAGACACAGCCCATCTTTCTCAAAACAACTGGCTGCCAGCCTCCTGCTGCCTTTCCTTTACACCAAAATCCATTACAAAGCATCCTCTTAGCTTCTAGGAACACTGAGAGCCTTTTATGTCAAGAAGTTAAATCTTGTTACTCAGCTGGCATTAATTTCCCTTGTTTAACACCAATGCTTTTGATCCCTTCCTCTTAAAAAATTTATGTGCCAAAGCTAAATCATTCTTGTCTTCTCCTTTCCAGACAAGGAAGAAGAGACAATGAAGAGGGTTGCAATGTTTTGCTGGCTCACTCAGCTGTCTCGGTAGAGGCTTGTTAAATTCTTACAGGGGACATTCTATTCCAGGGGTAAGAGACCACTTTTTGTGCTCCAAAGGAGTGTCATTGGGCCAAATGTTAGCTCTGAGCCAGGATCTCATAGGTAGGAGTTGAAACAAAGATTAGGATGGTGAGCATTTAATACTGAGGCTCTAGCACTCACCAAGCCCGTGGCTGGGTAGCCAATTATCACTCAGCTCCAATACAAACACATTATTGGCCACCCTTATTCCTCACCATCATTAGCCTGGACCACTCTTAGCTTATGTGGTTTGTCCTCTTCACAGTCTGATAAAACAACAGGCTCAGCTGACTGACGTGTTTAACTAAGTCATCCCTTCGGTGCTGGTGCAAGCACAGCATTGCCAAAGCAACGCTGCAATCCTGGACCTGAAATTCCCGCCATAGCAATCACTCAATGAAAAGGTCAGCTGGAAGAGGAAACAAACACACATAATTACTTCTCTCAGGAGGGTCAGTGATAGGTTGTAAATCATACAGGATGAAGTCATCATTTACTGAAGGCTGTAATAGATTTGTGGTCACTACAGATTTTGAAACCCATCCCTGGTATCACTCTCTCAGGGCTGGGGTAACAGAGTCCTGGGAAGCTGACTGGCCATGATGTGAATGCTGTGCCCTGAAGGGAGATGGGGCTGCATGTTTTTGAGGCAGCTTCCCCATCATCTCCCCACAATGGGGTAGGAGATGATAGAGAGGTCTGGGAAAGCACAGGCTGCCTTTCCCCAGCATTTAAGCTAGGCTGCAGGCTGCACTCTGATACTGCCTGGTGCTGGGGCCTCAGGAACCACTGAGATCCAGTCAGCACACCATCCCAGAGCATGTACGTGAAGCCCTTAGCACCAACATTTCACTCCATGGATCATTTCTATAGAGGACTGAGATCAGCCAGGTTGGGACAAGACTTTATTCCATATACAGAGATCAGCACAGAGTACCCAGGCATCCAGTGTTATCTCTGCTTGTGCTTCACACTCGCTTTCCTTATGAAGCACCAAGCCCTTTCTTCTCCTAAAGCACTGCTCATTTTGTGGTTTTCACGTTTCTGATCTGCTGCAGCAGGTCTGACATTAGAGTGAGGCTGACTAACAAGATCATGAAGTCTTCAAAATCAATTTTGTTCTCTGGCTCCTCATCCAGGGCAGAAATGATTTCCTGGTATTTTGGTTTGTTTTCTTGGCCCTATGGAGGGTTTTAAATGGGAAAAGAGATGAAAAAAGAAATAAAAAAAAGATTAAAAAGTTCCTTTTTTATTGCATCATACAAAAAGACACATCTATAGAAACCTGTGTATTTTCCTATATTCCCATTCAGGTTTTTAGGCTCACATTCATATTAGTTTTTCTAAATGTACCCCAAGAAACTCCAACAGAAATATGATTGCAATCAGACAGGAGAACAACTGGTCCTCAAAGGTTTCCACCTGAACCCAGAATACATCTTTAAAGACACCTCATCATGGCTGAAAATCTGGCAGGGATGATGCTGCAGCAGGTAACTGCTGGGAAAAATGGAGTCCTGTGTCTTGATGAAACCAGCCCATCCTCCTACCTTCATATTCAAGATATTTCTCGTGTATGTACTGTGAACATCTCAGAAACTGTTGATTTTACAGACATAGCTTCAGTAGCTTCTATTCTCTGCCCTGTTAGACATTACTGTTGAAATGGAAGGGGTTATTACAAGTATGTATCACGTCTGTCATCATACATAAAAGAACCAAAAAAAGCTACAGGATTTATTTTTTAGCTTAATAATCTTCAAAACATCACAAACTCCAGATTTGATTTGCTACTGAAATTTTCACATCATTTTCCATAAGGAATCTATTTTCTAACTAGTTGCCAATTCCCCCTTCCCAACCAGTCGCACTATTTTGTTATTCTTGGAAGCAAAGGTACTGTCAAGAATGTCCTAAACATCTCATTTACTGAGTTGAGCTCTTTTTACTAGTCCTGCATTGTTTTTTCTACCACCTTGAGCACTGCCAGGGATGGAACATTCACTGCGTCTCTGGGCAGCCTGTTCCAGTACCTCACAGGAAAGAACTTCTTCCTTGTATCTGACCTCAGTACCAGTATAGTCGCTTCTCACCATACTCAACTGCCACAAACACCCTGGGTGGGTGACTGATGGAGAAGTGCTTTCTGCATCCTTACTCCCAGCAGTCCCACCAGCGACCACAGTGTTGCAGCTCTGCAGCACTGGGCTGGCCCTCCTGGTACCAGGCCAGTGCTCAGGCAAACTACCAAACACCTCATTAAATGCCATGGGATGACAGGACAAGGGGGAATGGCTTTAAACTAGAATAGGGTAGATGTAAGTTGGATTTTAGGCAGAACTTCTTCTCTGTGAGGGTGCTGAGGCGCTGGCACAGGGTGCCCAGAGAAGCTGTGGCTGCCCCATCCCTGGCAGTGCTCAAGGCCAGGTTGGAAGGGGCTTGGAACAACTTGGTCTAGTGGAAGGTGCCCCTGCCCATGGCAGGAGTTGGAACTGGATGAGCTTTAAGGTCCCTTCCAATCCAAACTATCCTGTGATTCTATAATGATTTCTTCTCTTCATAAATACAGTCTCTTGTCTTTGAGGCTTTTTGTTTTGTTTCTCTCCCCAAAACCTGTATTTTCTTTTAAGAAAACCTCATGAACAAGCACATCAACTGTAATTTATTGCACCCCTACTCCTTTAGCCCTGTGTTAGGTCCAGTATCATCGTAAAATAGCTAATTCACCAGCAGTGTTCATGCTAAATCACTGAGGTCTCACTTGACATTGCCCCATGGAGTGATGCCCAGGCGCAGAACAGAGCCCGAGGTGCCATTTCTGCATCCAAATCACCCAGCCACTGCCACACCACCACCCCCTCTCACCCACAGTTCCCCTCACCTGTATGAAACCCCCAAACTGAGCTTGCAGCAAGCTTTTGGTTTCACCTTTGCTGAGCTTGCCCTCGGGGTCAGCAGAGTTGTTATACACCAAAGCCACTGTAGCAAAAGCCTTCTCAAGGTCTGAGCCTTTTCCTAGAGCTGCGGGGGGAAGTTATCAGCCTATCAGAAAAAGTGGCATCATAACTGAAAGGAATCTGTCAGAACCATCCTGAGTGGGTGGGAATCAGTGCAGTTTAATTAAAGTTAACGAGACCGAAACTGCTTATACCCACAGAGGGCCTGGTCAGGATTTTATTTGGAGTGGGACAGCAACACCCCTCATGTCCCATGGAAACACACCCTGAGAGGAAGCTTTTGGGGCAGCAATGCAGGGTGACACATGAGACCCATCAGGTCTACTCCTACCCCTCTTATCCTGCATCAGCTGAGGGTCTGAGTGGTCTCTGCAGCTCTGCTAAATCACCAGATTTACTGGCTGAAGAGCACCTGAACCCAAAGAGGCAATGAATGGGTCCCCTTACCTTTTATTGATGCCAGCTGTTTGGCTATGGGCATGCTGGTAGGGAGAGAGAAGAGAGGCACAGTTATCACCTGGTGAATTGTGTGCATATATAGTTTCTCCATGAGTGAGCTTGCTCATTTCCGTTTCATTTAATCCCCGAGAAACTCAGGGCTTCCCAAGGGAGACCAGCTTTTCTTTACAGCTGAAACGAAAATGGTCTTTACAAGCAGCACTCAGCATCACACAGCTCCTAATTCCTCACCTAAGCAAGCAGCCTGGAGTTGTTATTAAAGGTGCTTGTTAAATAATTATCAGAGAGGAGCGTTGCAACATCCTTTAAGCAGTTTCTTTAGAACTTGAAAGAGGTTCTCAGTTTTAAGCCCATCCCCAGGGAAAAACAGAGGGGTCCATCATCCCCTGCTCACCAGTGCTCCCAGTTTGTAGCAGACATGTAGCTTTTATTTCCAGCAGGACTTACATCAGTGAGCAGCACTTCCCTGCTTCCTTTAAAACATAGAGCCTGCTTACTTTAGCTATAGTGCTGGAAATAATTGCAGAGCAGCCAACACACAGCAGAAGATTTTGCTTGTAACATAGGCAAATAGATCCAGATAATGAACCTCAAGTCAAATGGCAGACCCCTGAGATGCAAAGAGCAAAATGATGACTTACCGCTTGGACATGTCTGCTGCAGCCAAAGGGCTTTTTTTGGTAGGGGCAGGAGCTGGGTTATTGACCAAGCCCTGCTGTGTGCTGGAGACACTGGCTCTGCAGCCACACATCTCGAGGCCAGGGTGTTTGTGATCTCTAAGCAACTTAAGTAACAGCAAACAGGTGAATTCAAGCTCTACCCTGTGAAAGCTTGCAGCCCTGCCTTATCAATAATAGAAACACTACCTGGTGATCATGGAGCTGGTTAAACACATAGGTCTAAAGCAACCCCTGCTGGCAAGTAGCATGGCTTTGATTTGATGTGAGAATTTGACAGAAACAAGTCAAATTAATGGAGCCTGAATCTTCCTAGATCTGTAGGGATGTAATTGCATCAGGAATAATTTAAGAACCTGAATCCATTGAGCTATACATATTATCATTTCAATGGGAAACGTTTCTAGTGTGTAACTTGATGTAACTTGCCCAAAGCTATAAAGTGAGTTGTTCCAATAGATAGTCAGAAATCCCATTTCCTGACCTAGCATTTATCCCAGGTGAGCACACTCCTGCTCTAACATTTATTCCCCAATGCAGAGCAAAGAGATCTGTTCTTCCTCTGAACCTCTTGCAAAGCAGTGCACAGCACAGAACCTCTGCTTTGGTTTCTATGTGAGTGGATACTACCTGCTTCCAGAAGCAGCACGGAGCCATATGGCAGAGCAGTCGCACGTTGAGGAACTGGAAGAGCTCTGATGAACTTTGCTATTTATTGGCACAGATACTGCTTTTAGGAAACACACAGCTTGTCACGCTGCCTATCTCCATGCATGGAACCCAGGGGTGTCTGGATGGGATAACTTGAACCTAAAAGACAAAGCAGCCTTTTTAATCCCAGGGTGGTCTGCTAATAGGTAGTGACTTCAACTGCCTCACCCAGCTCATCATTCCGGGTGAAAGGATACAATGCTAATGCTAAAACTACCCAGGATGAGACTTTACGTAACAGGACATGCAAAGGAGACTGCAACAGATGGCCTGGAGAATTAAAATGTTTTCCTCAGCTAGTAGAAGCTAAATTACTGAAGACTAATGAATAAGGATGTTCACCACCTTACTGTTCCTGGATTTTAATTATCTTAAAAAGCATGGGAAAAGAGAACCTTTAATTTTCCATCTGAGAGTGTCATTACTCAAACAATTCAGAGCCTTTTTCTGAGAGGTTTAAGCTGTCTTAGATCTCTAGTGCATTCTTTAGGACTGGCTCATGAATAAAACAGAGCCTGTAATTGCAATGACGCAGCCAAAACACATATAATCAATGCTCATTATCCCATCAATTAACACACTAAAATTAAACAAGAATTCAGGCTTAGTAATCTGCCATCAGCTAGGAAAAAAAAAAAGAGAGAGTCTTGATATCATGTTGAAGTGATAATTCCCTTTCACATCTGTTGAACCATACAAGGAGGCATGAAAAACCTTACATCCCGCTTAATCTGCAGGGTGCTGATGTTTGGTCTTAGCATCTAAGTTAGAATGAGAAGCAGTTTCTGCTGCACGTTTATCAGCTACAAGCAGTGCTGTGAGCTGGCTGCAAACTCAGCCCTCTGTGTTTTGAGCTCATTCCACGGTACATTAGATTTCAGCTCGCAGCCTTTTTAATCTAACTGACTCCTGAGAACCTGAGCTCTCAACCAGGTGATTTGCTTTGCTTAGGTAGTAACAAGTTCAAGCAAGCCCAGGGTGCGTTATCCCTCTAGGATACACTAATCAGTGTACGCAGGAGTGTTAGTGCCTCAAAGATAAAGGGCAGCATGAGGATAACCCTTGCCTTTGCAGATCAGCTTCGAAGGTGGCAAGATTTTGGCTGTATGTGTTGCTCGAGTATTCTGGTCAGCAAGGTGTGCGGGGAGCCAGGCCATCTGCTCTGTATCTATTTTTATACACACTATTTATGTTTGAAATATCCAGGTGCTTTTATTGGTCAGTTTTTAGCATGTTTCACGCATCAACAATATTGTCTGGCCCAAATAAACAGCTTGACACCTAAAACTGAAAAATCTTTATGGGCAGTTCACTTAAAATCATTGCCACTATCAAAGGCTTCAGCCTCTGCTTCACTTTCGGTATCCCCAGAGTTTTCTCACCCTTTTTAAAGTACTTTGTGCAATTCAGGAAGTCTTATGTTGCGAAACACTTGTGTGTGATGGAGCCCTGGCTCCCTTGGAGATGACCCTACAGCCCTGGGCAGGTGTGGGCATGCCCAGGGCAGGAGGCACAGAGACACAAGGGAATTCCTAAACCGGGAGTTCCAGTCACGCCATTAACCGCTCAGACTTCATTTCTTTAGCTGACTCTTCAGCAAATACAGAAGTGATGCTAACTTGCATGCAGGGAGGAAAAACACTTCCATCCCGGGCAGTGTTCAAGGCCAGGTTGGACGGGGCTTGGAGGAACATGCTGTAATGGAAGGTGTCCCTGCCCATGGCAGGGGGTTGGAACTGGATGAGCTTTAGGGTCCCTTCCAGCCTGAATCAGTCTGTGATTCTATGATGATTCTATGCATCGCTTGATTTCTTTGTGACCAGGATATGGTAATTTTGATCTTATGTGGTATGCATACTTTTTTGCAAAGAGCTAAGACTGACAAGCCCCCCACATCATCTCAGCCCAAAACAGAACTGGCTGTCACACAGCCTAATACCCTTTTCCTTTTGCTCCATCCCTTTGAAGTCAATTATTTAAACTGGGAAAAGCTAGCAGAAGCAGCAGGTCTAATGTGCTCTTTGCAGCTGGTCTCAGCACCAGCCACAACCTGCGGTGACTTCACTGGGGAAGGACCTTCTTCTCTTCTGCGTGGTGGCATGCAAAGAGGTAACACAACCCAGCACAGGTCAATGGAGGATTTAACCAGCTGTAGGTATTAATATCCCTGCTGTTGCAACAAGCAGTCTGCTTCCCACAAATCTAAGAGAACAAATGGCCACTGTACCCCTCTGCTCACAGAGCCCAGCTGGCTCCTGCTCACCAGTTACTGGTTTATCCATGTTAACCTACTGCCAAGCACCCTGAGAAGGAGGATAAATAAATTGGTCCAGGAGGATAAATAAAATCAGAGTGTTTCCTAGTCATTTGTTTCTCCATCACCATGCCTTTGGGGTGGATGCTGCTGCTGCTTCCAATCATGCTGGGGTAGCTTAAGTGATGATCTGTGTGTCACAGGAATATTTTCCTCTTGGACATCACCATTTTATAAACAATATCTCTTCATAGTCAATTTGATTTTGCCCAAGGGTGAAATCTGCATCAGTGTTTACCTGCCTCAGTTGGGCTGGGTGCAGTTTGGTGACTGGTGTCTAATGATGAAGCTGGGACCAGCACTTCTCTGGGTAATGCCAAATGCTGGCACGCTCAATGGGTCTTGAGGTGAGGGGATGACCTGGCTGGGAGGCACAGATGGGTCAGCCCATGTCCCCTTCCACACACATATGAGATAGTTCAGACTGACATTTACCTCTGGGGTCATGAATCATTAAAATATGAATTCTATTGCTGAGACAAGAGCAGGTAAAATGTCATTTAAGAAAAGCCACTAGAGCTGGTCTGTCTGCAGGCAAACATCATTTAGCATCTCTTATCCAGGCATTTTTCAGACGTGGTGCAGCACTTTGGCCAAAATATGCCCGTGCCTCACATGGGAGCTGTCAGGGTGTGGAGTGGCTGCAGGGATCCCCTGTGTGCAAGCACCCAACTCTTCCAGTTTCTATAACAAGGATGAGCCCAGTGTTCTTGGTAGAGTATCCATTTTCATAAAGAGGCCTGAAAATACACTAACAGAATAATTTTTCCTTTGAGCAGTGTTTTATTGTAGGACTTTTAGACTTCAAAAATACAGCTATAAAACCCTAAAACGTTATTAAAGAAGGACACAACAAGAAAAATGCAAGAAATGAAACTGGTAGATAAATGCAATAAATGGGGTCCATCCCTGCTGAACTATTAAAATTTCACATTGAAATGCTAAGGTCTCCATACTAAGGATGTATAGCATTGACAAATGATGGGATGATCAGCATCAGATATTAATACTATCCAATCACATTCATGAGGATTTTGACTCATATCTCTCTTAAAACTAGTAGACAGAGGACTAAATGCTTATGAGATGATATGGCATAATCGGGGAAGAACTTCTCCAGAAAGGATGGAACAATACATGGTACTTTCTACTCAGTGTTTCTTTACCTGTCTGCAACATTGATTGTGAAACTCTGGAGATGATGTCAGGAGCAGACTATAGGCAGGTGCAATGTGGGTTGCATGTGACCGCCTCTGTCATCAGTACATCAGCATTCAGCCAAGAATACTGCAGGGCTAGAGTCTGAATTGCTCATTCAGATTTAGAACGCACACAGATTGGAAATAATTAACCTAATCAGGTCAGGCAACTGCAGTATGAATTCATGCAACAGGAGCACAGACTTCCTCCAAGTCCTGGCCATCACTGAGGCTCTGTTGTAAGCAGCCCAACAGCCATGGTGAAGGAGGTTTGATCAGGAAAGTATTGCATAAGAAAATAAGGTGTCTAGTGAGGCGCAGCCCTGTGGGTTGGATTTACATCTGAACTTCTCCTTGGCTACTTGACGTGCTGGGCAGGGAACAAAGCAGGCTGCAAAGCCACTGTGTACCCAGAGTTGTGCTCCCTGCTCTCCCCACGGAGGATATGATGCTGCAGCTTTGCAAAGTGCATCCTTCCCCCGCCAAAAGCAATGGGGAAACCCTAAGCTGAAATGTGAGCATGACTCCTCTTGCTTGGCTTCTGAGTCACCTGGAGAGAAATTCCTGTGCTTCCACTTCTTCTGCCACACTCTCAGAGGTACCTGAGAGTACACAGCTCTCCTCCACATCTCTACACTTGATAATGCAAATACACTCCCATCCTGGGTAGCTGAGAAATGGGCTATAAAGAGAAACACATGGGAAAACAGGAGGGACAGCACACAAGATCAAGAAACATGGGGTTTTTTTCTCCCAGGCTGACCTAGTTATTCAACTAACTGGCAGAGATACTCACTAATGACGAAGTGGGAAAGCAATCAGCCTGCCAGCAGCAGTTTCACAGAGGATGCTCAAGTGTACTTAGCTATTTGTCTTAAGCCCAGGAAACATCAAATATAGGCTTTTCCATCTTGCAGCTCAACACTTTGCTATACTGTCACTATTTCTAGTTCAAATAAACCTCCAATTTCTCAGTGATTGCCAAAGGATGTGATAAGAGTTGAATCCAGGAGAACATAGAGGAAACATTCAGATACACTTTCTTATATAACACAGGCAAGTGCATGCATCATTTTTGTTCTCACTGTTGCTACTGTCATATACTATATTATTATGAGAAGCTATAGGTGAAGAGATTTTTCATCATTCCTAATTCACAGTGAAGACTATAGCCCCCAAAGTATGACCACCAGCTCAATTGTTCCGCTTGGCAGCAGGGAGCTGAGGTATTTGTGAAGATGTGAGCAAAGCAAAGGGCAAGTCTCTCATGAAAACAAGTGCCTCTTTCACTATACTTTTGTCAACTTTTCCACCAGCTGTGCCCTGCATGAGAAAATCTTAGATTTGGAGGTACACAAATAATACCCCAAGTAAGTAATTCTGGCCCAAATCTTGTGTTAGAAACTGCCCTTTCTCCAGGGGTGTCAGCTCCTAAGGGTTTGAAAGCTGCAGTTCCTGTGCTCACAGAGTTACACAAGAATTTCAGCTTGTTTGAAATGCAGGAATAAACCTAAGCAAAACTCATGTTTCTAACCCTCGGCATTGCATAGGATAGTCTGGAAATGGGACCATGTTGATTTGGGTGGAAAAGTTCATGAAGAGAAAGCTAGTTGACACAAAAAGCTCTATTTCTAGTGGGGAGGCTTAGATAAACCTTGGGATATTCCTTATTAACTAATAGAAAGTGAATTTAAAACAAAAAAGGTAAGACTTACCTAAAAGGTAAGGGGGCACGAAGAACACACATTCCATCCCCATCTCATGCACACACACAGGTTTCATTTTCTCCTGGCTTACTTTTATCAAACTTTACCAAAACTTAAAAAACCAAAAAATAAAAGATCTGAGAGCCAGAATTATTTTGTTATTGACCTAGAGAATTGTATTTGCTCCCATTTGAAATACCAGGACATTGAGATATTCCAATATATATAGTTTGTCCTTTCTTCAGCTGAAACATAGCTTTCCAGCAATACAGAGAAGTGGGATATTTAAGCACAGTGCTAGGCTAGTCTTATTGACAGGTAGAAAGGATGTAAAGAGGCAGGTAGGTATTAAATTGCACAGTTTTAATTTTTCTGCATTAAACTTATGATGCTGACATTTAATAACCAGTGTCTGTAGAAGTGGTGTACTCCACTGTACATTAAAACAATCCTCATCAAAGTGTTGGAAAACAGCAACAGTATGACCAATAAGGTCAAGCACAGGAATAGTTATCTATCTTTAATAGTTATCTTAGTTATTTTGCAGAGACATTTTAATATTAACATACTCTGAAAACATGCATTGTATGCAATAACTTTATTAGGATCAAATAGATATCACAATATAGATTAATCCACCGAGTAGCCATAAATTGGTTACAACAATCATAGAAGAGACTAAGCTGTTTTAAGCTAAGATGCTTTCAACATTACTGCTCATACAATAAGATTATATACTGATACACTTTGATTTAGAAATGCAGATGATCAGTTTTGGTTAGTATATTGTGCTTCAGTCTTTCGTTTGTGTCAATGCATCTCATAAGCTGTAGTGAGGAAGGGATGAATTTCCCAGGGAGAGATCCAAATGGGCTACAATTCTGGCTTTGGCTATTTTAGGATGAGTTCCTCTGAGCCTGGGTTATTTGGTCAATCCAGTTACATTCTGCAGTAGCACCGAGCTAGTGCTCAGAGCAGCAACCTAACAGAGGGAGATCTGACAATCTTCAAACAGCACGGATGGAAAGGTTTTGATATTATAAGAAGGCATAAAGGAATATTTATGCTTTCTAAGGTCACAACAATACATGTGGTTTGCATGTTTTGCTGTATTAAGCAACAGGGCATTTTCACATAGATTTGTACACTGATATCTGCACCTCTGTTATCTTAGTTAAATAGATACCTTTGTAAACATATAACACAGTTACTTGGTCCTTAATTCTCCACAGCTCACGTTAAAAGATTCACAAAACATCCATAGAAATAGTGATTTTATAGAATGAATACTTAGCTGAGTTAAACAGAATAAACATTGGTCAGGTACCATATATACTACTGAATGCTATTTCAAGGAAAAACAGTTTAGTTACAAAGCATTCAGAACTTGGGTAAGCCGTATATTCAACTCTGCAAAATATATATAAAAGATGCATACTTCTTTTAAACATACATTTAACAAAATGTAGTGGCAGAAGTCAAGAAGTTCCATTTACACAGTCCAGACATTTGGTAGTATGAAACCGCTTATCCATGCACTAAATTACAGATGTCTCAGAGAACTGAAATAATAGTGCAATCTTCTGAACCCAAAAGGTAAAACCAAAACAAATGCTCTGAAGTCACAGACAGGCATTTTTGAGAATTTAGGTGCAATGTTACATGCATGGATATACAGAATAATCTGTAGAAATAATAATAAAACACTCTTGTTTTTCACCAAAATGCAGAAGGAAATTCAATTATATTATGCATATTAAATACTACAGACTTGGGGCTACAAAATGCTTCTACCATCTCAACACATACAAAACTACCATAAAGTTATCTCTACAGTACATAGTACAAGACCGACTTCAGGTCACCACCAGCGATGAGCATATGCCTTGTATCTGGTTAGTCAGGGTTAGAAAAGGCCATCTCCAGCCCACTGGCCACCTCAGGAAGTAGGCTTAGACCTTCCATCAACATCAAACACCATGTTGTAGTATTAATTTATGTAAAACCCTTAAAAACCTGGGGCCACCAAAACATGAGACCTGTTAAACTCTCTACACATGAGGGATACAAGAGCTTGTTCTGTGTGAACCCTATATTTGATTAGCGAAGGAGGTTGGCCCACTCTGGCCATAGCTCTGGGGCTGGCCATATTCACCCACCTGGCTGTAGGAGCCCGGCTGGTTGTAGCCACCAGCCGGCCCATAGCTGTCTTGGTTGTAGCCACCTTGGTTATAGCCGCTGGATTGCTTCTCCATGGTGTCCTGAGCATGCCGCTGGCCCGAGGAATGCCAGCCTGTCTCCTTAAACACAAACCAAATGTTGCCTGCCCAGAGGATGAAGTTCAAGAAGCCAAAGACCTAAGAAGGAAGAAGAGGAGCTGGTCACCCAACAGCCAGGGTCTCACAGCCCAGCCTAATGTTATGGACCCTGCACCATCCTGGGAGAAGTCAGTGCTGCTCTGAGTTCATCCGTTGCCCAAAACATGCTGGAAAATCTTTTCAGCTTTGGAGCAAATTCCCAAATTCACCTCCCTTAGCTGTATCTTACAATGGGTTTGGTTTCCTTTTTGTTTCCATAAAAAAAGTTGAGTTTTTAGGCCAAATACTTTTATGTTTGTAAACTTTATCTAGTTTAAAGAAACTATGGAAAGATAAAATAGAAGGAAAATAACTTTAAAATGAGATATTAATTGCTCAGCTGCCTGCAGGGACTTGTTGTGTGTGTTTTCTTTTTAAACATTCTGAAGATCAATTTTCTGTTGATTTTCAAGGATTTAGAAAATTTTAGGCACAAAACCTTCTCAGCGTTTGCAGGAGTTTCAGACCCCCTTTCAAAGTGTTGCAGGGAGCAAGTTAAAAGTAGACAGGCCACCCAATGCACTTGGACAGACGCTTTGCTTTCTCCCCATCCCAGCCCTGGACAGTCATCCCACTGCTGCTCCACAGCAGATAGATGTAATGAGTCCAGCTGTGCATTTCCTTGCAGCAAGACTGTACTTCCACCTAAATCATGTCAGCTAACTGATTAACACCAGCTGATTTAGATCAAAACATGAGTAAGACAGGGGAAAACACATTGAAAGGTGAGGGTGAGAAGTAGTGGTCAGTTACTTACAACTGAAGTATTGAGGCTTGACATAATAGGGCTGCGAACAGGCAAGCATTTGTTGGACTGCTGTTTGCAGGCAGACATCAGCAGCAGCACTTCTTCTGGGTCGGTTGCAATCTTTACATCAGACAGTCCTTTAGCCCAAGCAGATGAGCTCACTAGCCACAAGAATGAGAAGACCACTGTCACAATGAAATCCTAAAAGACAAATTAGTTAGAAGGATTATACTGGTGCGCCCATTGGGAAGAAAAGAACATTAAAAATCACCAGAAAACTGACAGCTTGCTTCAGAGGAGACAAAAAACCAAGACCAAGAGCTTGTTATTTTGTGGAAGGCTGTGATTTATTGTCATCATTTACAGAGATGATTTTCAGAAGTGCTAGATGTGCCTAATGGGACAGAGCCCTTTGGCTACCATTTGTATCTTCAGCCTTGAGCCAGATTCCCACAAACATGTGGCTGGTACCAAGGATGCTGTGCTGCCCTGGAAATTTGGCTATTCACAGCACCTGGCTGATGAATTGGGATCATTTAAAAAATACAGATGCCCAGAAAGGAGCTGGGCCCTCGTGAGGGCTGGGCCTCTCCCTGGGTGCTCCTACAGACATCCAGGATGGGTTGCCAATAGGAAACGTTTCCATCTGTGGCAGCATCACAGAGAAAACCTGAAACTGGCTAATCCTCAGCTATCAGATGAGGAGTTTTCTCACAGCTACAGGTAAGGCCAAATGTCCCTCCTGCACGAGCCATGCAGCCACTAATCATCACAAGTGAACATATAAACAGCAAGACTTGCCAGGCACAGAGACTCCTCAGCTCCTCTCTGTCCTGGTAAAGCATTTGCTCCTAATTCCCATCCATATGAAAAGAGGGGAGAAAGGGTGGTAGTCCCTCCAGGATCCAACACCCCCAAGCAGCTCTGCTCTGAACCACTCTGCTCACTTTTCCCTTGAAAGGCTCTCAGGAGCACACACAGGCATAAACTTCTCCCTGTCTTAGCCAGAACAAGTGGCCAAGTGACACTGTTGTTGTGTGGGTTTGGGGGGAAAGGAGGGAGGAGGTGTGATTTTTCAAGCTTTCCTGTGTCTTGCTAAAACAGAAGAGCCTTTCTGCTGTCATATTTCATCCCATCTGTCAGCTCACAACAGATGGTAGAGGTGCCAAAGTCTAACGTACCACTAACTGCATCGCTGCGTCTTGATATCCCACCTCCCATGGGGACTGATTCCCCTTCCCCCTTACAAAGTAAAGGTGTACATGGAAGGAAGAGAAAACATTCATTAAGAACACAGCATTTTGGGTTGCTAAGCAAAGAAATAAGTGATCCCTAGGAAGTACTCTCTTCTTCTACAAGCACACCTGACATTTGGGGAAGGAACTCTCCACAGCACTGCAGGAAAGGAGGACGTGAGCCTCCGTCATGATGGAAGAGGCACCAGTCAATAAACCAGCTGCACAAGAGAGCCATGAACAAAGGATTTCTCTGCTCACGCAGATGGGATTAAATTAACTGTGCTTAGATGCTTTCCCAAAGGATACATCCTTCTCTTTTAACAGTGCCACAATTCTTTTTCTGCAGGCCTGTGTCTGCCACCAAGTTTTGAGATCCTCTGACCTCCCTTCATGCTGCCCAAATGGGCTCTCTTGAAGACTGTGAAGCCTAGGAGCTGATAACTATCTTAACACCCAAAGAGACCCCGTGTAGGCAGAGGCATATATCCCCAAGTAATTATTCTTCTTAGGGAGATTTCCAGCAAAGGAAATTATTGTATCTTATATGTCCTGGCAGTAACTGACTGAGAAACGGAGTCCTAGAGGCAACTGTTCAATTGCAAAAGTTTCCTAAAAATTCCAGCTGGTAGAAACACCAGATATTAACTGAGCTGTGGATTATGATGGGATACCCTTTGTATTTGCTATGAGGCTTGACATGTTATGGACGTCAAGCCCTTGTATAGGCTCTGATTGATACAACAGAGAGGCACACACCAGTGTTTTGGGGAAAACATTTTTTAAATGCCAAGCGATTCCCCCTCAATGCCACCTCGCTTTTAGACTCTGCCAGCTAAATCAAGCTCTGCAGTCAGCGCATTGGCAATAACAATAAAACAAATGCTGAACAGCAGGTAGAAATTTGAAGCAGAGACAAACCGACCCAAACTAACGGAGTGTAGGAGCTTGAGCTTGCTAAACAGAGGGAAGTTTTAAAGGTGAGCAAAGTTCTTCAAGCAGGAGACAGCAGCAGGGGTTTACCAGATCCTCACCCTATGTTGGTGACACAGTTGCACGACTCATGGCAGAAATGACTGTCATTTGCAAGAGTCCTTCACTCTAACTGCTAGTAGCTCCCATCTCTGCTAGAAATACCCAATGGCACTGGGCAGTTGAGGGGCTCGTCCTAAATGGACTAAGTATTTCATGTTATTTCTCCATCTCACTTCATCCTACCACCTTCTACTGACTTCCTCTGCTCCCCACACCAGGGTGTCCACACAAAACCTAACCCTACCCAATCTGCCACTAGTTTCCCTATTTGTGAGCAGATCAGAGCCTTGGGAAAAGGGTCCCTTCTCCTTAGGGGCCGAGATAAGCCCTTTCATACAGGAACACCCCAAAACTGTGAAGTCTGGCTGGGTGCAAGAAGCACACTAAGCCAAAAGGGAAAGACCACACATTGGGACTTAGAGAAGAAACCATGCAACCTGTCCACTAGCTGGCCAACAGCTGATCGAGAAGATAGATTTAGATTAGAGGGATATTTAGATTAGATATTAGGCAGATTTGGATTAAATATTAGGAAGAGGGTGCCCAAAGAAGCTGTGGCTGCCCCATCCCTGGCAGTGTTCAAGGCCAGGTTGGACGAGGCATGGGGCAAGCTGCTCTAGTGGAAGGTGTCCCTGCGTGTGGCAGGGGTTTGGAACTGGATGAGCACTAAGGTCCCTTCCAACCCAAACCAGTCTGGGATTCCACAGGGCAGAAAGGCCAATGAAACACCAGGATTTTTCCCACAGGCGCTCAAAACAAGGCTATGCAGCTGGACTCAGGCTCTTGGAGGATTTGTTCCATCTCCCGTGCGCTGTGCAAGAAGCAAAATCTGACTACAGCAAACTTGCGTCTTCCTATTTATTTCAAACGTTTGCTAACCTTCAGCTTTGGCTGGAACTTGAACCTCTCTTGTTTTCAAGTGGGTTTGCATTTCTGGCTGAACATTTTCACAGCTCTGGGTGGAACAGAGTTACAAGATAATGACATGCTGAGAATAAAAGTGAATTTCAAGCTAAGTTGTTCTGTGGCTTAATGTCTATCTGGGGGATTTCTCTTGGTAATTAAAGCCAGAGCATCTGCATACTAAAACAAATCTTGCATTTGAATGTTTAATAACCCTATAGCATGGGTGAATTTTCTTTTTCCTTTGGAACAAAGTAATTTTTGTAGTTGCTCTCTTGAAATGGTGTCTACAGATCTCTTCAGTGTGCATTGTTGTACAGTTAAGCTACACTCCTAATTGCAAAGTTCCTTTCTCAGATCTCAGCTGAGATACTTTGGTCTGCCTACAGGTGCCTTTGGGAAGGAGGCAAAACAGGAGAATGTAGGAGAAAGAAGAAAACAAGATTTAAAATATGCTGAATATCCAAAAAGGGAGTTTTTAACAGCCTGAAGTATATTTAACAAAAAAACCCCCTAAAACACTCTTGTTGCCTTTTTCAAGTTGAAACTTGCTATTACTGGGTTTGCCAAAAATGCCTGCTTGGAAGAATTTTATATATTATATGTTATAGAATGGAACTGTGAATGCCTTTTCTTTTCATGGTGACTAAAGCGTTTCTCCTCGCTATCAAGCTAGCAGCTTTTGCAAAACGCCTGTCTCTGGAGGCGCAGTCACTTAAGTCTCCTAAGCACAGTTTCGGATTCCCAGCGCCCAACACAATCTCACCCAGCCAAAAGCATCTGCAGAAGCTGTTTGCTCACTTGGAAAGAGGATGTGTTTCATCTGCTCTGAGCTAGTTAGTGGATTCAGCAACCCCCAGGGTGCTGTAACACAGGTCCCTGCATGCACTCCATGCCCTGCTGTCTCTCTCAGCCAGTGTGGTCCAAGTTTGGCATGACAGTCCTGGGCTGTTATGCTTGAAAACATGCAAAGCCTCAGCTCTGGCCTGGCTGGAGGGCACTGGCATCCCTGCAGCACTCGCCTGCCCTCTTCCCTTACTCTACTGAAGCTGCTGGCCCAGTAACTGGCTTCCACGCAGGGCTGTCAGTGCCTCTTCACACCGTTTCCATCCACTAATGCTCACGTTACAAAACCTTTTCATGTGACAAAACCCTCTTGTGCATTCACAGCAAACAAGTGAAGAAAGCAGAAGTCCATAAACTCTCCTAACCAAAGCATGTCTAGCCCGGCAGCACTGCCAACAGGTTTCATGGAGTAAGCCACGTGGGAACAGAGGGATGTTTCTGTGTCCCATCAAGCCCAAACTGCTCAGAAGATTAATTTCCACAGTCCAAACTGACCTAAAAATTCAAGAACGACCCCAGTGAGAGCCACAGCCTCAGCCCCAGCCTGGGAAAGTGGTCAACAGCAGGTTGCTGCAGGCAACGGCAGAATGCAGAAAATGCTTTCCTACAGTGGCATTTTAGCTCCTTGTTGGTCTGAACAAGGTCTCACCCTTAATTTTCTGCGGAATGAAGCTCTGGAAGTATTATATGGCTATTGCAAGTATTGTATGGCCCTGCAAGCTTTCTTCTGGCAACGATGCGCAGAGCCCTTTGGGAGGCACCAGCATGCACAGCAAGGTCACTGTGGTTTTGTTACAGAAAGGAGATGAAAACAGTGGGCTGAAACAGCTCTTTGAAATGCAAAAAATTAGTCAGATTATTATAATTTCATTTTTCAGCTGCAAAGGATTCAATCCCTGCTTTTACAGGTGGCTCTTAATTCTTTCCTTATTTATTTTCTGGAAAGCTGGACAGAAGGGAGGAAACAAGAGATGTTTAATCAAAGGCATCTCCAAAGAGCAGACTAGAAGTGTACTTTGCTCGCTTGGTCCACAATGTATGTAGAGAACTAAATGCTTTTTTGCTAAATGTGATAATTCACAGGACTCCAGATGCAAAGAAGAGATCTCATCTTCTTACATGCAAGCATCTTAATACACTGTAAAAATGAGATTCTCAAGAAATCATTCTAAAAATGAAATACTTCATTTCAGGGCTATGTCAGTCACTTTGCTGAATCATTTTATGCTTTTATATTAATTGATTGGAATACAAGTAAAGTGGTTTGTATTATACATGAATGCATGTGTTTTTTTCATGGCTAATTTATAACTTCCCAAAGACAAACCTGAAGGAACATAGACGCAGAGTTTCAGAGTGTGGGTTTTAAATGGAGTATATGGGGTACAGAAACTATGGAAAAAGTAAGAAGTCTGAGTGATGGGGTGCACATTGCTGTGACTACTCTGTCCTGTTTTCCCACTCCAGAGATATATGGAAGCATCCTCCTTTGTTCCGCTTAAACTTCAGCACAGTTGGGTTACTGTCCACTTGCAAGCAGCTGCAGACATACAGATCATCAGCAGGGCATCAAGACAGAGGTGCTTGGGGTGGCAGTCCCAGGGTGCAGCTCATCTCAGCTCTCATTGCAAACCAGCAATGTCTCCCCTGGATATGTAGTGATACACAAGTGGAAACCAGCTTCGGTTGGTCTGAGAGATGCAGATACACTGAAAACCTGTGAGGTTTTGTACATCACATTCATTAAAATTAAGTTGCCATCTCCAATTTATTTCTTTAAAGAGTTTCTGGCTCATTAGCACTGATCAGTCATTTGAGAGCTTGCACTTGTGCCCACAGCTCCTCACTGTACACGTGCGTTGGGCAGGAGCTTGCATCTCAAATCCCAGCTGCAGTTTGCAGAGCTCAGAAACACATTGCACATGTCTATTAGGCGTTTAATCCCTGGTAAACTGCTCCTTGCTCCTTTAGGAGTTGGGAATAAAGATCCTCTCTAACCTTTCTTTAGTATGAGCCCCCTCGAATAATCACCCCATGGAGCCAGAGAAGCAAGCGGAGGGCACACATGGCAAGACCTTGGTGCTGACAGCCCTATGGGAAGGGAAGACTCCCACCTCCATCATGAATGAATAGCACAACAGGGACCCTCTGTGACCAAAAGGAAGATTTTTATCCCCAAAACCTTACAGGCAATGTTAGCAACAGACACGGCTCCCTACACGGTGAATAAAACATGCCAGAGCCATCCAAACAGCCATGGAAGGAGTTAGCGGCTTCTCCTGCTGTAAATATTGCCTTGCCATAATTTCTCACTTCCCACCGAACATTAAAATATTTTTCCAGTTAAAGTGATGCTTTGGTGCGATCTCAGCACATGCAGTTGGGTTTCCCTGTATCATACATATCAGACAAGGTAAACCTGAGCCATTTGTGATGGAAATTTTCTCTTTCTTATGACTTTGTGGTCATTAAATTCTTTATAATCATATATTCTGCATCTAGCTGCTTGTGCACTGATGGTCCCCTTGGTGCCTGTGCAAGCATTTTTTGGAAAAATACATAAAATCTCAAGTGAAAGTTTTTTTTTCCCCTCTCTCCTCTTCTTCTGTCATACTCATTCAAATCCTGAAAATTCATCAGGAGGAAAGGCAGCCAGCTCTGCGAGGGCGCTGCTTAAAGGCAGATGTCATCCCAGACTGAGTATATCAAGCCAAAAGGATGTACAAGGCTTAACATGGGAATGGCTTTAAATATGAGACTGTGATCGGTCACTGCCACAGAAGCAAGGAAAGATGAAACTACCATCTTCTAGCTCTTCACGGAGGGGAGAAAGAATGGTTGTCTGGAAATGAAACTGCATGAAACACGGATCCTGCCTGCTGATGAAGGAATGAGGGCTGCCCAGCTTCCTGCGCTGACACATGTCGGGAATGCTGGCTGGGCTCATGCAGGCACAAAAGCACCTCAGATTTCTGCAGCACTTTTCTTTGGGAGGAACAATCTCATGGGTGAGACATACTCACACTTCTGATCTGATATACGTGTGATCTTGCTGGGTACGTCAGCTCTGTGTAGCATCTGCCTGGAGCTGAAGGATGCACTGCCTGCCTCCTTCGCACAACACATTGCATCCCTTAGGTGATGCCTGCAGCCATGAGAAGCTGGTTTTCACTCTGAGTTTCTCTTGACCCTTGTATTCCTCCAGGCTACAGCTGCTTGCTCTGGCTGGGGCTCTGCAATTTCCCTATATCTCCACTGCACAGTAGGACTCACACCCTGTCCCAGTCAGGCTGTGGTGTCACAACCACTGGACTGGGTAGTGGGACCAGAAAGGATGTGGTCCAAATGAAAAGGGGGATTTCTCCTAAAAATACCCAACACAACAAAGCTGGCAATACAAAGGAGATGCAGATGGGACTCTCCTCCTGGCAGGCATAGGCTGAGCATTACCCTCAGCCACTTCCCAGCACTACTCATTGGCAAGAGCTGCTTTTACTTCAGGACAAACTCTGAAGCATCTTTTTATCCATTCAGAATAAATAAAGGTCATTTAGGCTTGGTTTAGAAACTGGGAAATTGCAAACAGAGGCTTTGGTAACAGAAAGTTGTTATATTTAACCTGTAGATTCAATTACAATCCATTACACAGAACAAATTAAATCAATGCCACGTTAATGCTTTCACACACTGCACCATGCAGCCTGTGACAAACATGACTGCAGCAGCTGTATCTGGAAAGTCCTAGACAACAGTAAATGACCACACCATAATCTAACATATTTGTGTTACTTTTTCTGTTGATTTTTCTTGCTTCACAGGATGATGTCGTTGGTCAGAAGGAAGAATTATTTCCTGCAAGAAAATTAAAATGGCAAATCTCTGCAACTAATTCTTTGATGCGGCAGTTTGAAATGAGTTATTACTTGATATTAACTGCAACAACCAGAAGCAAGCCACTTTATTTATTGTTTCTGTAGGGATCCCTTTATCTTGCCTGTTCTACCTCTCCTCTGTGAAGATATCCCCTGCTTTTCTAGGAAGAGAGGAAAGGTCCCAAAAACCCCCAGAATGAAGAGGATTAATTTCCTTTGATGTGGAATGAGAATTTTTCCTTCTGTAACAATTAATCAGTTTTTAATTATGCAAGCTTACATAAAACAACTCGCCTCTCCTTGCAGCGGGAAAACCTTTCCCTCAATACCCTGTGCTAAGGTTACCTCCTACGGTTAATTCTTTTGCCTATTGCTACTGCAGCTATTTCCTTTAACAGGTACTGCCTTTCTGAGCTGGTGACTTATTTGCCTTTCTGTTATTTTTCTGATGCCCTGTATCAGTGGCTTTCAGTCATTTAAGGCACAAATCTCAGCCAAATGTCTGGTTTCTGTCAGACATAGACTTCAGATCTTTCTGAAACCCAGGACTGTCTCTTTCCCTACATCAGTGTTCACTAATCTCCCCCCACCGTCCCTTGGAATTGCTCTCTTCACACCAAGACTTCAGAGAAATATTTCCTCTACCTTAGTGTAACCTCATCCTTGCAATCATGGAGGATAGGGTTGCCTGTGGAAGGAAGAGTGTGATGTAACCCTACAGCCCACAGATGCAGAGACCTGACCCAACTTCAGTGCAGTGGAGGATCAGCGCCCAGCCCTGAGCAGCTGAGCAAAACAGAGGTGTATCATGGGATCTGATGCACTGACAGGTAACAGATACCCAGAACAAAATATATCTCATGGGCTTTACAGTCTTGATTTATGAGAAAATGAATGCACAGTGGCACTTGCTTTTTTACAGAATCATATTATAGACTGGTTTGGGTTGGAAGGGACCTTAAAGCTCATCCAGCTCCAGCCCCCTGCCACAGGCAGGGACACTTTCCACTAGAGCAGGTTGCTCCAAGCCCTGTCCAACCTGGCCTTGAACACTGGCAGGAATGGGGCAGCCACAGCTTCTCTGGGCATCCTGTGCCAGCGCCTCAGCACCCTCACAGAAAAGAAGGTCTTCCTTAAACTCTTTCTTTCACGAGCCTTCAGGGATCAGTAAAAAGAAAAAGGCACAAACACCCACAGGCTGATGGGTGCATAGAATGGTAACTGGAAAATGAGTAGCCTCATAAACAAGCACAGAGACACAAATGTGCTGGGAACTCAGTGTAATATTGGAAAACCAGCCACAGAACTCTCCAAAGCAAAATAATCTGGCTGAATCCAGCAGTAATAAGCAATAAGCGATCTCCCTGGCTAGGCTTTTGACAGGCGCATGGTTTCATTTGTCTGCTGGGTTGATGCCGAAGATGATCTCTTCCCTTTTTTCCCCACCTGTGAAGCTCTGCTGTCACAGACACATGGCTCAGACCCCAATCATGCCACTACGCACCAAATGTTCATTATTTGTGTGAACTTCACTGCAGGCAGTAGGAGAGAAGCAGAGAATCCCACAGGTACATACAAGTTTAGGAGTAAATTTGACCTGCACATAGTTTCTGTTACCCTGTTAAAAGTTTTAATCACCATTAAGACAAAAAAACCCAACAGGTGAATGCAGAGATGCTTTGTGCATTGGTCCCCTTGAATCTCCCAGACCACACCATAGCCTCAACTGCCAAAAAAGCAAAAGGTTAAGACCTACACCAGAAAACACTGCAAACGCACACTTACAATGAGAGGGCCTCTGTTGTTTTCACGGTACTTGTTCTGGAAGAAGATATAAACCACGGTGGCAGCCAGAGAGTAGAGGAAGGCGAAGACTGCAATAGTGACAAAGAACTCTGCTGAAGAGGAGAAGTCCCCTATCAAGGAGAGCTTTTCTCGGCGCTTCCCTTCACAAGTGGGAGCATTGAAATTCACTTGATGCAACCTGGAAAACATCCCAAAGAGCAGCAGGTGAAGTATAGAAAAAGGAAATCTATCTCAAGAGATATAAATACTTTCGCTCTGTTCTCCCAGTCTCATTCCTGATGCACATTGATCTCCTGCTTGAATAACTGGCCCTGTAAGTTGTCTTGTGGGCTGTGCTTTTCAAGAGCTGCTTGTACACGTGAGGTTACTTCCATGTGAGCACCTAGGTGAGGCTGAGGACCTGAACACATCTTTTGATCATTCTCAGAGAAAAGCTGATGTTCCAACAGCTGAGTACAACCCTCCCTCCTTTCCTCTCTGGGGTTTTACCATGACAACAACTGAAAAAAGATAACATGAGAAATTATTTGATTCTCGAATTCCTGCAATCAAGGAAGCAGAAAACAAGTCTTATCCTCTAACCTAGGCCCATGAGATGGCTGTGCTTGGAAGTTCACGACTTCCTTGTGCAAAATTGCCTAGCGCACCCGTTAGCCCATGGGGCTGTGAGCCACACAGGCCTTCTACATTAAAAGCTTTTAAAACCAAGCTGCAGCAGAAATACACAGCTTGGGTCAAAGAAACAGTCCGCATGCCCTGGTTTAAGCAATCAAAGCACTAACCTTTTGAGCCCAGACACGCACAGTGTTTGCAATCAGTGACCTAGCTAATAGATTTGTGGTTCTGTTCGGCAGCTCCTGCCAAACCCTTTTTTGCTGCAGTAATTCTGATTTCTGATTTAGAAAGGGTATCCTTGGAGGGAATGCTTGTTGCACAGCCCAGATTAGCATCAGTAGGGACATGGGCCCCAAAGAGGAATCACATTGTTCTGCTCCACACAGGGGATGAAGCCAGCAGCAAGTTAACAGCAGCAATTAAAGAAGTTATGACCTGTTGCAGAGAAAGTATGAGGCCTCCTGGGAAACATTCGTCTGATCAAGAGCGATTACTGTGCGCAACAGCAGGCCATGAATATATGACCAAATAAAAAGTTAGGTCCCTGGAGGAAAACAAAACACCCACAGTAGAAATCACAGCAGATGGGTTAATGGACATTGAAGGATTGCATGACTTTCTGCATTTCCTGATCCAAACTAAATGTACCCAAACACATAGGCAGAACCTTTTCATCAGCTGCTGATGCATAACCCTACTTATTTGCTTCAGGCATTTTCTTCCCTGAGCTTCTGTCACTATAGTAAGTGGTGGGATGAAAACACGGAAGGAGTCTGCCTTGATGGTGGAGATGCGCAGTGGCTGAGTTGCCTCCCTGTGCAAACACAGCAAACTCTGAACACACAAGAGGCTCTAATGCTCACGATCAGGCAGTTTCCTGACTTGGTTTCCAAGCTTCCTGGCATCACTGCACACATGCTTTTTGTCAGGGCTTATTGTTCTTTCCTAAGGAGCGGGGGAGAAAAAGGTAGTAAGATTTTCTAGTGCCTGTCATGCCAATTTTGCAGCCTGGAAAGCAAGTTGTTTTGTTTTACCCATCACCAGGATTTGGGAAGATTTGAAATGCATGATTTGTATCGTCTGAAAAGAAAACTTTCTCTGCTTTGCTCATGCACGGCTGCTTGGGTGCTGTACTGACACAGAACAAAACTGGGAACCTCATTTGAGACCCCTTGAAAGCAGTGGCATGCTCTTGTGGAGTTCTGGCTCCGTAAGAAACTTTGCCCCATTCCTCTTTCCCCAGTGGAATGCAATGCTGTGCAGCCACAGGCTGCGCTCGTGGTCTTCTTTAGGTCTCTCCAGGGCTTGAGGCTGGGTTCAAGCCAGGTTTCACACTCTGCCCAGCTCATGATCAGGGATGATACCTGTGGTAGTGTGCAGAGCCAGAGCTGGGGACCATGCTGTGCTCCCACCTAGCAGCAGAGCCAGGGTCTCCACAGCAGCCCAGACTTTGCAACTCAACACAAAGGCCTTCAAGGTCAGGCGGGCTTGCTTTGTTTCTCTCATTGTTGGTTGTTTTTCTCCCTCTCTAAAACCACCAAATGCTTAAGTTGTATTTTCCAGTTCTTAAATAATTAACCAGCTTTGCAGTGTTTGAACAGCCCTGCTCAGGTACCACGGCTCCTTTTTAAAGTCCCACTGCAGGGTGTGGGATGTGGTTTGTTACCACCTCATACTGCAAACAGGCTTTAGAGAATTGCTTTGGCCCTCACATTCCTTGCACAAGCACTACAGAGCTGGGCTGAACTACATTAAATACAATTTGTTTGCTTTAGGGGAATTAAAGAACAAAACCCAAGACAATTCTGCCTGCAGTTTATTGTGTGAAACGCATCTTCTGGGTCTTGTTTCTTCCCTACCTCCCCCCTGCTTCCTGAAACAGCCCTCCTGGCAGCACATGGTGTTACAAGTATCAATTCAAACTCCTGCACATAAAGATGAAATAACTTCAGGAATGTTTCTATTGAGATTTAGACTGGGAGTTGCTGCCCATCCTCTGCCTGGCCCCAGCCCCATCCGGTCTAATCATCAACAACCCACCAAGCTTTCTGAAACACGATAAACTGGGTCCACTTTGCTTTTCTATTCCCTGTTTCCCCAGCTGCACTCCAGCTCTGAATCACGATAAGTCAGAAAAAAAAAAGATCATATATTAACATCACATTTGTATCTTCCCAGCAGCGCTTTTGTGGCCAAGCATCTGTCAGGAATTCTAGATCACAGAAGCCTTCTCCCAGCAAGTTATTTTTATTCACTTGCTCTTTCATTTTGATTCCCCTAGCCTTTAGGAGGACGTGCAGCAATCAGTGCCTCTTGCGGCCACCTCACCTCTGCCCAAACAACTGAGATCTCAGTTGTGCAAAGGGCCCCTGAAATAGACCATGACTCAGAACTGGGAAGAGGAGATGTGGCAGGGAAGAGAGGCAAGTAAGCCAAGCCCTGGGGTGGTTAGGGTGGATGCTAACTTTGCAAGATGCATTTGAAAAGTTTCTCTCAAGCAGGGGAGGATCAGTGACAGCAAACCCAGCCTCGCCGATCAAAACCTCTTTGATCTGGAATGACATCTCAGGGAGAAACTCCGAGTTTTCCACTGAGGCTGCTCAGTCAGCCTTTCTGGGGGCAGGATGGCTTGGTGATGACTCAGGAAAACCAATTGCCTCTACCTCTGTTTCCTGCTTTTGATGTAAGACTACCTGTTCTTTCTCTCACTTCCTGACTTCTTCTTTAACCTCCTCTTATCTCTCATTCTTTACACCCCATCTTTTCCTTCAAGTCACCCTTGGACAGCGTCTTCCTTCAGTTGCTTTTCTCATCTCCAGCACCACCTCTGCATTTCACCTTTGCCTCTCCAGCTGCTAATCAAAGGCAGAAGCCCCAAGAGTGACGCTTTGCGCTTGGTTGACACCTGAACAAAATTGCTGGGCTGCATTAGCAGAAAGGATTTTCAATGACTGATGGACAGTGCAAGTAAGGAACACTTCAGTGATAAATCTGCCTAATGAGGGGAAAAATTAAAAACATTTCCCTCATCCAAGTTCTCCAAAAACAAGCTGGAAGGTGCTTTTTGCCTTATTAATGTCATTATTAATTCAGAAACAAAGTAGATAATTCCTGAATGTGACTTGCACCCCTCACGCAGCAGAGCAGCGCTGAGGTTGTCCTTGCTGCTCATCACTACTGACACTGTCCCTTTCACCACCTGTGTTTGCCAACAGCAGCCATCATTGTCAAGCCATACAGGTCTGAATCCCTTCAAATACACTCGAATTTGAAGCAAGTCCAAAGGCAGTCAAGTTTCACTGATGAAGTCACAGTAATTAAGGGCTTCTGAGGTTTCTCCTACCATTTGGCAAACTTTCTGTTGCCGTGGGAAATATGATGACAAGGCAGAGGTATTGTCTAGCTTGACAAGACCAAAATAGGGCAGGCATGTTTAACACTGGGGGGAAAAAAGCATTTTTACATTGTTCCATAATAGCAAAGAGCAGTTACATTTTCAGACACTAATTACCCTCGCTCTGAAAACAATACATCCAGCCAGACACACTGAACAAAGCTACAGCTGTTACAAGGGAGCGGGGGAGCAGAAGCTCTGCTCTCACTGTGTAAATGGGAAATTGCTTTTCCTTCCTGAACTACTTTAGCACAGTATTCAAGCCACAATTTGCTTCTAATTATAGCCCCTCTGTTTCTTTTCCTGGCAGCTTAGTCCACCTCATGATCTTTGACCACAAAGACGGTCAGAGCCAACCACCCTAAAGACCAGTTTTGTCCCAGGTCCCACTCTATCAGCAGACACAGAAGAGCATGTACCCAAGTGATCTAATCTTGTCTGACTCACAAAACCTCCCCCTTCAGCAATGCACACAGGGATTAGACTTGAAACCAACAGAACATGTAATTAATGCCAAGTATGCGCTCAAGTATTATTGATGAGCCAACACAGATTTCCTCTCCTGGGCTTTGATCAGCACCTGGATTAATAAATAACAGATAAAGCTCTGCCTCCAAAAATTCTCAATGGGGGTTACTGTTTCTCCATTCCTTTACTAGGATGCGGTGAAGAACAGGCGAAAAAAAAAGGCTGTTTGGCAGGTTGTCCTATTTTCTGAAAATAGCATCTTGTATTCCACCCCGTAACCCGTCTACAACGTGCTTGAGCAAAATCTACAACACCCACACATGTGCCTGGAAAAAACCCAGAGATCCATTATCCTTTCCTTGGGCTTTATTTCCCCCTTGCTTGTTTCTGGTAGTCAAACTGTCAATTGTATTTATTGTCTGTAAAGCAATAAGAGAAATACACCGCTGGAAATCGGTTAGTGAGGTAGCCCTTGAGAAGGAATTTGTTGTGAAATGTTGAACCAAATCTCAAAAATAAGAGAAAAAGCTAAATTTCAAAATGCAGTAGTAAAATGCACAAGGCCCCTTGTAACAAGTCAAATGCTCCATCGAGGCATAAGAACATGACAGAGGGTTTGACTTCCTTTCTCTGGGATAGAAAGTAAGGGCGTTTCTTGTAGTTAGCCCTGGTAATACTGTGACTCCCTCATTTCAGAGGACTATGCTGATGTGCCATCACATTGCTGCTTCCAGTCAGCCAGTCCCTGGGCAAATGCCCCTTCTCAACCTGCTACATGTATATTTTTTCATAGGTTTAGTGGAAGGAGGCTAATAAATGGGAGCCTTTCCTCTTACAGCTGAGTGCATTCCCATAAGACTTCTGTAGAGATATTACCTGTATTAAGAAAAATACTTTAAAAGCAACCTTTAATATGCAAGTGGATGTAGGAACCTGCCCAAGGAGGAAAGGTCTTTTCTTTAAAGGAACTGAGGTCCATTGACTCTTCCAACACTTTTCACAGCCTATTCTCAAGCAGGAAACAATGCACACAGTGCTTCTCACTGCAAAGAACATTTCCCCCTGTGATGGACATCCCCACATGTTCAGTGCTAAATCTGAGCCCCTTGGCAATGAAGCCACACTACAAGCTCTCACACACACCAAAAAGTCTTGCAGAGGGAACCACTGCTAAGCATTTGCCCTCAAGTTCATATTTTATTGCCGATTATAAACCATTATCCACCAATGTGCAAGGCCCTACACCTGGGTCGAAGCAATCCCAGGCCCAGCTACAGGTAGGGCAGAGAAGAGATTCAGAGCAGCCCTGGGGAGAAGGACTTGGGGGTGTTGGTTGATGAGAAAATGAACATGAGCTGCCTTCAGTGTGCACTCGCAGCCCAGAAAGCCAACTGTATCCTGGGCTGCATCAAAAGGAGCGTGACCAGCAGGTCGAA
>WYDI02002833.1:6546-20518 GCA_009867235.2 Psittacus erithacus | reverse complement strand
ATGAATGGATGGAATTCAAAGGGAGCTTGGATAACCACTACACAGACAGCATTTACACATACATGCTTTAGAAGTCTGACTGAAATCCTACATTCGGGTGAATAATAAATAAAAGCATTAGTTCTTTTGGTGGTTGCTGGCGGCTCTGTTTTATTATTTTCATGCAGGATAGCTAAAAAGTAGAAACTGTGGCAGCAGGACATCATTATGATAGGTGAACATCTGAAAATTTACAGCTTTAGCTAGGTATCCATAAGTTTTTAGCTTGTCCAATTGAAGTTTCACCCTTTGCTGTCTGCTAAAATTTGGATAAAAGTTTCATGTGAACAGGCTGTCTCTCAGGCTTTCTATACAGTTTTTCTGCTCTCACTCAGGCTGAATAGGCACAGAGAACAGCAAAGTACAATAAAAACAAGAGAGAAAGTAGAAATAGCTATATTAAAGCTATATAAACTCAATAACTGAAATGGAAATTAACTTTTAATAAAAATAATAAATAACATCAAAGTGCCTTCCTTCTGTCCTTTGTCCTTCACCAGTCCTTGGAACTGCTTTTATCTAGGTTCCTTGTCTCACTCTTCTTTTGCTTTCCAGGGCTCGGTAATGCATGTTTCCTTTGACCTTTATTTGTGAAGCTAGGCCAATATTTTTAATCAGGTGTTTACAGTCAGGCGCCTAAATCTATATTAAGTGTCTAAATAAGGCTTGCATTTTAAAGGAGCCAAGCATTAAATCAATAACAGTTGTGGCCTCTCCCTACTTCTAAAAAACAGCCCAGCTCTTTAGGCGGCCAGTACTCTACCCACAAGCTGAAAAATATTCGCAGCCATTTTGGTATAATTCTTACCTTTGCTGTGCAGCACACTCTTTATGTTAAATAAAATTCTGCAATCACACTGTACCTTTGGCATAAGAAGACTGGAGCATTCACGGCTGACTCAGATGTGAGAAGATAACTATATTTCACAAACATTTGCTTGCTTTGTGGTTACTCTTACTGTCACAAAACTGCTTGAAATCTTATAATTCTGTTGTGTTCATTGTATGATACAAAACTGGCTATATAAAAAGAAGAAAACATGGTGTAATTTTCCTTTATGTTAGGGAAATAACATATTAATGGATAGGTGCTCTGCTTCTGCCAAAAATGGTCGATCCTCACACTACCTGTCTCCCAGCTGTCAGTTCATGATTCAGGCAGGAGCTTGCAAGGATATGTGCATTGGCTGGACAGGATGTCTGGAGGAGCTGGGAAGTAACCAAATGACTGACAATAATTCAGGAGAGACGCGACATGGAGGGGGTAGGTATAGAAAGAGCTAATCCCATAGAGGGAGTTGAAGGCTTTTTGAGGGAGGACAGAGGGAGGCAGAAAGCATCTGAGGGGGTTGCTTTTGAGAGAATTTAAGGTCACTGCTGCACCTCTATGCAACTGTAGAAGGCTGAGAACTAGTCAGCAGAGCAGACTTTATCAGCTATGCCAGCACAGTGAAACTGATATGGTTATGCTAGTGTAACAACTCATGTGAACACTCTTATTCCAGAATTAACACTTTTTTCTTTTCCCTTTTAGCTTAAACATTATGTAAACCTGAACTTTAAAAAAAAAAAAAAAAAAAACTCAACAAAAAACAAACCACATTTATGCCAGTACAGTAAACACAGGAATTTAATTTTATGTAACAAAAGCAGTTTAATTCAGCCATCTCAGCATCCTGGTATATTTCCAGCATGTGCACAGCTCTGAATGTACTGTTTTCCTTGCAATAAGGTTAACATTAGCTAGAAATGGAGACCTGCTGGAGATAAAACCAATTGCAGATGAGCTTAGCTGAAAGTGAGATCTACAGTCTCTCAGTTTATACCGACAGACAGCTTGAAAGGCTAATATATCATGCAAATGGTGGACAGAATCATTTAGGCATAGACGGTTTGTGGCTGTACAGAAGGAGTGAATCTTTCTGTATTCAGCTGTGCATTTGTGTGTGTGTCTCACTCCCCCTTCACCAGCTCCTCTCCCTCTGTCTCTCTCAGACAGGCAAACAAACCCGCTTCTTCCTTTGTGTTGCCAGTCAGGTCCTCCCTCTGCAGTCTTACACAGGAAGAAGATTTATAATAGCTGCACGCAATGCCAGTGTCTCAAAGAGACAGTATTTCACCATGTGGAGGGTTTTTATATGGGGTTTAACTTTGCTCCACTGAATTGGAAAGGTACAATTTTTTTTAATCTTAATTATTTTAAACGCTTAATTCCTCTGACTTTTATCTCCTGCTAAATTCTGACCTCCAAATACTAGCTCCTTTAAATCACAATCTGTTGTCACAGTACTGTAATGGCCATGTCTTAATTCAAAACATGGGGAAGTAAGGAAATTCGGAAGTATAATTAGGGCACATTTCGATGTGAAGCTATGAGCGCTGTTCTGTAAAACAGGCATCTGATATTTCTGACATACTGTATCAGAAATATAAGATTCAAACTAGAAAATGAAAATACAGCAGACATGCAATGCAACTGTGCCATATGTTAAGAAACGTGCACCTTGTAAACAGTGGGCTAATTAGCTAGAGAAAACAGAATGATGACGCAAGAAATAAAGAGGATAATGAAATCTTGAAGCAGACTTGTGTAGGAGATCCACCTGGCAGCAACTTGCCAGGTTTATCAAATTAAATTAAATCAAAGGAAGAATTATAGATGGGAAATAGTGAACTTAACAGCTCTACTTCCCTTTGTTTTAAGCTTTCAGTTGCCTGCTTCTTACCTCCTTGACTAGTATGAGTTATTATAATTACCAATGGGTGAAGCATCAGAGTCAGGGAAGCCAAAAGCTTAGAAACTTTCCCTAGGCCTGTAGAAAATCTCAATGAAAATTTGACAAAGAACAGTTTCATGGGATATCTCTCTTCCTACTTAGTGCCAGGAATGCAAAATTAAAATAGACTTCCTTTTGGCATTTTACCTCTTAGCCTCCTTGTTACCCAAAAATGAATACACAAAGTTGAATTATTTCATTTCTAGAACTCCCTTAAAGGGCTAACCTAGATCAGGGCCTGGGTTCAGTATTAGCAACAGTTTCCCTCTGCAGAGGAACCTACAATCTGAAAATATAAAGCCTTGATTAAAAAATTGGGAATAGAAGCAGTTACACTACAAAGTAAATCATTACACAGCAGGCCAGGGCAGGGAAGAGCTTGTGCCTAATTATTCTGACTGAAATACATGTACTAAATGACAATCAGTTGTGTTTCTTTCTTTTACTGTGTTTTCCCTCATTCCGTAAAGAGCATTTCTAAACATGTTGCTCATGTTTGCCTTAGAACTTCTCTTCCCATGGGTCACTAAACTCCGGAAGAATGTTCACTGTATTCACTCCCTGTTGATTTTCAGCAGCAGGAGATCTAAGACATGCTTACTCTTCTGTTTGGAGAAACATAGCCAGAAAACCTACCTCTACTATTTACTCAAGCCTGAAATAATCCTGGTTTTCCTCAAATGTTAGCATGTCCCCCCCGAACCACTCTTGTTGCACTGTCCTTGAGCAATCCAGTATTTTCAGTACAACGCTTACTTTTGCTCCTCCTGATTACCAGGAGCCTTTGTCCTCCAGCTACCACTACCAAAACACAGTGGTAGTTTTGGCTGATGGGCTGAAATAAAAGATGTCCTGTGGAGAACCTCCACAATGTCCCAGTGATATCTGGGGTTAGGGCTGACATAAAAAATCTTGTCTCAGCAGCATGTTAAGTTGATATGCCAACTGACAGCTATTTAATCTGTAGCACTAACTATATGAGTTACAATGTGCTAGGAATACTATGTTCACCCAGACTAAAGGAGCATTAGCAAAAGTTCCATGGCATCAGTGAACTCAATCTGCTTCCTTGTTACAGTATACCTGTTGTTTAAAGAAACAGAAGGTGATCAACAGGCAGGCTTCCACAGAATGAACTTCGAGCCTAACAGTGTACAGAAATTGTTCTGAACTTTGTGGTCTACTTTTAGTGTAGGGCATAGCTTCTGCACTGCTCATGAAATCTGTAGTATCCAAACTACTCACTTGAATCCTTTCTTTAAAGGACTCTTAGCCAGCAGATAAATTTATGTACACTGTTTATATGTGAAATGAAACCTCAGTGTCTCTTAGTTCAAATTGTTTGCCATTTTGATCTAGAAAACAGTACCTGTAGAATTTTCCCCCCTTATCTCTGGTCCACTGATGTTTACATTGCCTACAAATGTCACAACATTTGAGATCTTCTGGGGACAAATTCCAGTGTCTTCCTAAAATCTGTGCAGAAAAGGTGACTGTACACATCTTGACAAGAATCAAACATAGCAAAGAATGAAAGGGGGAGAAGCTGTACAAAAGGCTTCAGTGTGCATGTAGCTGTACAAATACAGAGACACGACGTCTGTGTGTGCATTTGCAGTAAGCCTATATAGCTATAATGCTGTGTAAACAGAGCTTAGATTCCAGCACTGCACCATTGGTGTTCTGCTGAGCAGCTTGACTGCTAACAGAATTCATTCTGCTCAGTTTGGCTGGGGTTAACCAGCACCCTGTGAGAAAATGCCTGGGCATGGGGATAGTGTTTGCCAGAAATCATTCCCAATACCCAGCATCACACTTGATGACTTCTTCAAAACCCTCTTGAAAGTTTTGCATCCTTATGCACTCTACCATAACTCCATGCCACACACCAAAGCATGCTGCACATTCTCTCTGTTGCATGCTAGAAAAACCCCCATGCTAAAAAGCTGCAATATGACTCCCACATTATTTCAGACACTTTGTCCCCTTGAGGGGACACACAAGGCCAAGTGTCATGTAGTGTGCTGGCAGCCACCCTGTGCCATTTAGTCTCAGGACCAGAAAACAGCCCTTAGCCCTATTTTATTTAGTGACATATATAGCCAACAAGACCTTCTGAGTTAAAGTTAGGGACCACTGAACGAGTGCAGTGTTGAAACAGGAAAAAGAAGGAAAACTGAGACAAATGACATATGTCTCATGTATTTGTCAGCAAGGTTAAAAAGAGGTACAGACCATATGAGAGACAAATGTTTCCTTTCCTTTGTGCCTTAGAGCACCAGAATATCTCAGTGGGATCAACTGATTTTTCTACAGATTTGTCACACCACAACAAAATGCTTAATCTCCAGAGAAATCACAAACAGGCAGCTAATGCTCAGCTGACTAGGTGAATATTCATGTTGATGAACAGGATAGTCAAAGAGCCAGAACAAAGACCTTCCTCTGCATTTTATATTGTTAAATGAAACTATACAAGTTCCCTCTTTCCATGTCAAATATAAAGTCTGTGTTCAAAACGGGGAAAGAAAAACAGACAAACAAAACACCCCACAAGCTTAAAACTCATCCCACAGGAAGCTGGGATTCATGTATTATATTTAAATGGATCCACCTGTAAGAATATCAGTGATGCCAACAACCCACATTATATGAGATACAGAAATTCTTAGCCAGGTTTAATCCCAGCCAGAGGATGTGAGTTGCATTTTGCATCACCAACAAAAACACTAGAAATGCAGATAGTTCTAGAAACTCTATGTAAGAATAAAATCTCTACCAACTCATGATGTTTGTGACAGGCAGTGATTCCGAATATGGATTGTAAAAGAAATTAAGTTGTCCAATAGGAAGCTAGCAGCCCATCAAGCCCATCAATACTGGAAGCCCAGCAAGGATTTAGCTAATTCTATTCAGCAAACATTCCGCTGATAATGACTGATATAGATACAGTGTTCAAAAATTGCATTAGA
Source organism: Psittacus erithacus (assembly GCA_009867235.2). Lineage (NCBI taxonomy): Eukaryota > Metazoa > Chordata > Aves > Psittaciformes > Psittacidae > Psittacus > Psittacus erithacus. The sequence goes on along the minus strand of WYDI02002833.1, from coordinate 14,730 downwards.
TGATGGCTAAAAGACAAAATATGTCATAGGTATTAATATATTCTTGAGGATAAATAGTATTAATAGCATTGTAGAAAACACTATGGTAACATATCAATTTAGAATATAATCCAGACTGTTCATAAATAAAGTAGCAACCAATGTTCATGGGATGGCTAAAAGTAGCATGATGAGTTCTTAATGTGGTTAAGACAAGTATAACATTTGTGCTGTAGTTCCATCAACTTTGTAACCCACAACTGCAGAGCTTAAGTGGTGTTTCTTACAGGAACACCCACAGATAAGTCAAAGACTCCATCATCAAAGGCAGGAAATTTAAACTTGCATTCTTACAATCTCAATGAATCTCGTGTATTAAAAATTGTCAGAAACATCAGGGCATTATACGCTTTTAGAAAAAACAAAAATTAATAATGAAACTGTTTTAGCAGTTACTGTTTTATCTTCTTCATAAAGAAGTACAAATCCCAAAAAGCATTCTCTGAAATACACCAAGTAGGTACTGTAGTGACTTCATTATAAGCACTCTAAAAAAGGGCAATGAGAAGCTCTTTCTACTTTCTTATGAAAATGAATACATTAGAGATACTAAAATGTGCCAGCTTAGCGTACCAGCTTGCAAGAAGGTCATACAGCCAGAAAGAAGGGGATTACAGGCCTAAACCTTAGACTAACTATCATAAGCTCCTGACTTAGCCAGAGGAGATTCAGGTATTTAACAGATTTGCAGTAAAATTAATTGACAATGTAGTGCAGAGGCTATTGGTGTAAGGTAGGATGTAAAATGGGAAAATGAATATGTACTCTTGTTTCATTTTCATCTAGGTTCTGTGAGTAGATTAGCATAGTTTACTCATAGTTCTATATTCAGCTCTGGTGACAAATATTGCCTAATAGGAGTATTTCACGGTTAACACAGTCTCTTTCCTAAATGGTAGGGATTATAAATAAAGAAGCATTGGCTAAAGAATTCAGATTCACTAATACTGCAGGAAGAGGGGAACTGTGAAAATATGTTCATGATCCTGGATCTTCCAAGGGCAGACTGGTTACTTAATCAATGGAATGACTAATCAGTAAGGGCACCGACTTAACAGAGACTCTTGTTTTCTAAATCACACTGTTGTTGTGTTGTATGAATTCTCTGGCTTTACAACTGGTCAGTTATGTTGTCTCTCTTGAAGCCAAAATGTTCTCTGTACATACTTAAAGGTGTACGATAATAGAAGTCAAATATATGAAAAACTGACACAAAGAGGGAAGAAGCAATTTGTTCTCTGTATGACCAGTAGGTTAGGCAGAGAAGTAATGGACTTAAATTGCAGTAAAGTCAGGAATTAAGAAACAAATTCCAGTGCTAAGGGTAGCAACTCTGGAATATAATGGCATGGGAGATTGTACAGACTCCCTTACTGGAGGATTTCTAGAACAAACATCAGTGAGATAGTTGAGTTTGCATTACAGCTGGGAGATGGAAGAAATGGCCTCTTGAGGTCCCTTCCAGGCCTGTGATTCTATTATTGAAAGTCAGATTCAAAGAGTAACAGTCTTTAATGTGTTTCAAATGGAATTATCTCTCATTCAAATGTTTGTGAAATATACAAATCAAACACGATACTTGCTAAAACCTGAAAACTTGAAAAAGTGAACTAAATTAATCTCTCAAGTAATGCTTTCACCCTTTATAATTCTCCTTTTGGCTTATTCCTGCCATTGTGCTTGAAAAAACTACAACCTGATAACAAATACATGGATAGCTGGCAGCAGCTCAAACTCATCCAGCTGTTTTCATGTTTGACCAGTCTTGACCTGCTCAATTTTTAGCAGTCATTAAGTTCATTGACTAGTCATGAGACACCAGTAAGTGAAGCTTGAAGTTAATAAATCATACAGAAAGTCTGCGTACAACTGAAATGTATTCCTTATTTATGGTAGCACTGTTTTTTGTATAACAGTTGGCCCCATCTCTGAACAGTTCATGTACTGACACTCAGCATATTGCATCTGAAAGCTGGAATTTGAATAGATGGTGCAAAGTAATGAAATATTAGGAAACTGATCATTTTCTAAATACTACTACTGTCTTCCTGGCCTTGAGTAAAACATAATCGCTTTCATTCTGTTTCCATTTCTCAGGCAGAGAGATACTTCATAGTTTTCCTCAAGATTCAGCTGCAGCAGTCATGATTAACTTCTCAGCTGAAGTCAGCAGAAGGGAGGCAAGCTTGTTCCTCACCATTAGATAACACTGTAATCAATAGGAATCATCTGCCGTATTAACAATAGGGAGGCTTTTCTAAGAAAAAAAAAAAAAAAACCATCCATATCATATTGAAAGGAAATGCATAAGCTTTTTCCAGGTCAGTTAAGCACAGCGGGTTCTTCACCTTCTACCAGAACATAAAGAAGCTCCTTTTTGTCTATCCTTGCTATCCTGCAGATAACCTTCTGTTGTTCTAATGCAGATTTATTCAGTTTTAACTTTTAATGTGTGTTTCACTTAAACAGATTGCCATCAAAAGAGGAGTAATAAGACAACTCTTTTAAAAGTCTAAATAGAAAAGTATTTTTAACTTGTTAATAATGAAAAATAAATACCTGGATTTAAGGCATTATGAAATAAATCCTGTCATAATGAAATCAGATGTGCAGTACCATGCTTCTTGCTATAGAACTTCCAAAACTCACATATTATTGATCCTATTTTTCTGAATAGCAGAATAAGTCAGACAGACCTCCATTAACAGCAGTGAACTTGCGCCTCTGTTGCAGCCAGTGAATTTATATCAGAAGAAAATCAGAAAATTCACAATAAGGGCCAACAAGATTAGTTACACAAAGGATGGTGATAAAGATGCTAACAAATATGAACTTATCAGTAGGAATGTGAATACTCCAACTAACTTCAGTTAAACTGTTCAGAGACATCAAAATTCAGAGTATTGTATTAACTCAAATCTAAATCAGAAAAGTAGGTTAAGACAAAGTAAAATATCAGTTTTAAAATATTTTAAAGAAACGGATTCAATTAGGCCAGCTGGAAAAATCCCATATTTTCCAGTTCTACTATCTGTTATAAGCAAAATATATTACTGAAGTGTGGAGAAAATAGAAATCTGAAGAGTAAGAAAAAATGGGATCTCCAAAAAAGAGAGAGGAATAGCATTTTAAAACGAAGAAATTATCTAAAATATTTTATAATTAAAGAAGCTTCACTGGGAAGTATAAAATACTTTTTTGGAAGATCATTCAGTGCATAAGGATTTCTGGGTTCTGTTTAGCATTCTGCAAGTAAATCTTTCCAGTTATTAGACAAAATACATTTATTTCTTATTTTTAGATTTTTGAAAAGGTTTGGCCAATAGTCCAGTGTAGAGTAAGTTCCCTTTTTCATCAGTAGACATAAGCACTTCCAGAGGGCAGTACATCCATGTCCTGGTTTCAGCTGAGATGACAGAGTGAATTTTCTTCCTAGTAGCTGGTGCAGCGCTGTGTTTCAGCTTTAGTCTGAGAACAGTGCTGATATACACTGGTGTTTCAGTTGTTGCTAAGTAGAACTTGCCCCGATCAAGTACTTTTCAGTCTCTCATGCTCTGCCAGTGAGGAGGGGTGCAAGAAGTTGGGAGAAAGTAAAGACAGGGCATATGATCCAAACTAGCCAAAGGGGTATTCCATACCCTAGCGCATCGTGCCCAGTATATAAACTGGGAGGAGCTACCCAGAAGGGCAGGGTATCAGTCTGTGGGTGATGAGTGATTGTGTTGAGCATCACCTGTGTTCTCTCCCTACTGCCAGAGGACAGCTTTATCTAAGTCTTCCTATAGACACAACCTTGTGAGCTTCCACATATATAGCATGTAATTGATTTCCAGGAAATTAATAAATATTAAACCTCTGAGGTAAGAGTTGGATTTTCATCAGTAACAGTTTTCTGGACTCAGATGTATGACTGTCTAGTTGCAGTGAGGTTTATTCATTGTGCAAAGGCAATGTGCAGACTAATAGGCATGCTCCAGCAATCGAACATCAACAAAATTATGAACTTAAATTGGTTCTACAGTACATCAAAGGATTAAATATATTAGAAAACAGGAAAATATAATCTATTCCAAGTAATGCCATGGTACTGATTCTTGTGGTATAAAAACCTTCCTTGCTGAAGGACTTACCATACCATGAGCACAGCAATATTTTTATTTTCTTTTGGGAACAAATGAAAAGACAAAACAGTGTGATTGCAAGTTTCCCTGTATTAAAAGTGTGTAAAAACATGTTCTTTGCTTGAAGCCTGTAAGGAACCACAAACAAAACCATATGTTCCTTTATTTTATGCTACTTTGTGCTTTTTATTTTGCAGTGTACAAAGTCACCACTGGAATCCAGTGACAGACCTTGATTAACTGTGTTTAATATTTTTCTACAGAAAAATTAAACTAAGAAGGCGTTCTAAACCAAGATAATAAAATGTTACCATTCCATCACTCTCACTTTATTAAATATGCTCATCTTATTTGCAAAGTTAGTCTATCCAGTTGGCATCTTTGTGATGAGACAGAATGCATAAGGAAAAACTGGTTTTGAAACGTATGTTTACATTTTCTATCTGCAGTGGTAATCTTACTGACAGACGTTTGTCACTGATCATTCTGTTGTGTTACAGTATAATTTGTACTCCTTTTCTCTTTGTTACTGGAAGCTACATGGGAAAATAGATAAATGCAGAAAAGCCTATAACTTTTTTTTTTATTACCATTCATCTCTAAGTCAAATCCTAATGCAGGAATTCTGTCCAATATCTATGAAGCCCTTTGTAACTCTACTTTTTGTTTCCTAGCACAGGAACAGAAACATGCAATGAATTCAAAAGGTGGCAAATTAATACTGACAAAACAAAATACTCTCTCGCTCTGTCACAGAGCTTTAATTTTCATCAGTTTCACAGAATGCTGTTGAAGGTTATACTTGAGCAAGTTTTAGAGAGTAGTTAGATGCTTATATGCCTAGCAAGAAAAAAAAAATCCCAACAAACTAATGTCGGAATATTTACTAATAGCTACAGGATTTTTGGAAGGGAGATAAAAATTCACATTTCAGGCCTTAAGAAAATCAGACTAAGGAACAGGGATGAGCCATTTAATGAAGCATTTTAACAAAGCATTTTTCACATGGTTTGCTCCCCACATCTTCCTGTGGGAAGCTTGTTGCTAGTTCTCATACACTTTAAATGGTGGACCCAGGTAACTTGGTCTAGCAAGATGATCCCTGTGTTCTTATGTAAAATTCAGAGAAGGTGCCATTAATGGTCTCTGTCATTACCTGCCCTTATGCACACTACTCTAGGATGATGACAGAAGTGCTGGAATAAGGGGAAAGCATTGAAAACTGGAGCTGAACTGATCTTCTTTTGTAGTCTTGGGATGAGATGCAAAGGAGAAAAACAAGTCAAGGGGTACCTTACAATGCACCTAATAGCCATACCCTTTTTACACTCACAAGAGACAAGAAAAGCCCTTGGTAGCTGTGGTGGGTTGCTGTTAGCTAGCTGCCGGGTGCCCATCACATCACACTATTAGTCCTCCTCCTCAGCTGAATGGGGAAGAAGAAAATACAACAAAAGTCTCATGGGTCAAGATCTCACTGTAACAGGCAAAACAGACTTGACTTGGGGAAATTAATTTAACCTATTGTCAATTAACAATGGAGTAGGATAATGAGAAATAAGAAATTTAAACACACTTTCCCCACAACCTCCATTTCTTCCCAGGCCCAGCTTTACCTCTGATTTTAATACCTGCTCCCTCTTAGCAGCACAGGGGGATGGGGAATGGAGGCTGTAGACAGTTCATTACACACTGTATCTGCTCCTCCTTCCTCCTATCACTCTTTCCTTGCTTCTGTGTGGGGTCCATTCCATGGGAGGCAGTCCCTCATAGACTTGTACAGCGTCCTTCCCAGGGGCAGCAATTCTTCATGAACTGCTCCAGTGTGGGTCCCTTCCACAGGGTGCATCCTTCAGAAACAGACTGCTCCAGCAGGGGTCCCTTCGATGGGGTGTATCCTTCAGGAACAGGCTGCTCCAGTGTGGGTCCCCCACGGCATCACAAGTCCTGCAGCTTTGCTGCTCCAGTATGGGCTTCTCTCTCCATGATCCACAGCTCCAGCCAGGAGCCTGCTCTAGTGCAGGCTTCCCACAGGATCACAGCCTCCTTTGGGCACCTCCCTGCTCCAGCGTGGGGATTTCCATGGGCTGCAGGTGAAATCTGTTCCACCGTGGGCCTTCGTGAGCTGTGGGGGCACAGCCTGACTCACCATGATCTGCCCCATGGACTACAGGGGAATCTCTGCTCCAGAGCCTGGAGCACCTCCTCCCCTCCTGCTCCACTGACTGGGGTGTCTGCAGCATGTTTCTCTCACATGCTCACTCCTCTCTTTAAGCTGCTATTGCTCAGCAGTATTTTCCCCTTCTTAAATACATTATGCCTGAGGTGCTACCACTGTTCACTGATGGGCTCGGCCTTGGCCAGCAGTGGGTCTGTCTTGGAGCCAGTTGGCACTGGCTTTATCGAACATGGGGAAAGCTCCTGGCAGCTTCTCACAGAAGCTGCCCTGGTAGCCTGCTGCTATCAAAACCTTGCCACGTAAAGCCAATACAGTTTATCATATATCCCCACATCTTTTCATATCCTCATTCTTTGGTATTAAAACCATGTTGTTTGAATTGCCGTATAGCCTACATAACCAACAACACCTCAAATGTTACACCTTGCCCATTGCACAAAGATTTCAAAAGCTTAATTTGTTGCATTTTCATCCTGATACGCTGAAAACAACTTTCCAACACACTTTTCTTCATCTATGTGATATGAATTCAGGAATAACATAACTCCATGTATTCAAGAAATATTTCAGTTTGCACATAATTTTTCCACTTGAAATGTAGGCCTAAACTGTTAGTCTTACTGGCATAAATATTTTTCTTAGTTGTACAAAATCTGAATTTAAAAAGTGTGCAAAGAAATACTTATCTTTAAAATGAAAATGTGGCATAAATGTTCCTTTTATCCATTTGTGTGTAAGATAAGGAATAGATTTACAATATTTTCCTTTTTTAAAATGAGTTTATGGTTAGATTGCTATAGATTATCCCTAATCACATATTTATCTATCAAAATTAGAAAATAAGTGTAGCAATTAGATAGCTAAAGAAATCAGTGCATGCCTTTCACTTCAAAAGGGATACGAATAAACACAAGACAAAATCTCTGAATTTTCTTACATTGCAGTAAGGAGCCTACAAGAAAGGAATGCCACAACATTAACCCACCAATGAAGAAAGGACAAATGTACAACAGAACTGCTGATTGGTGGGGTAATCACTTGACTAATTGTGGTACATGTTGCCAAGATCTCACACATATTCTGTTACATAAATTTGTGCCTCGGAGATGAGATCTCGCCTGGTCTCTCTTGAAACTGGAGGGATCACACCAAAATTTCTCATTAGATAAAATAGAAAGAAAAAGAGAACTTCAAGTGTATTTATGGAGATTACCAGGAGTCACACTAGTGGTATAAAAGAAGCCTTCCTGCTGTTCTTAATTCCTTCCTACAAGCAGGTCTTTTAGTTTTCTGTTTGGTTTCTGGTTTTTTTGGATATTTCTTGCATTCCACTGAAAGCCACATTGCCAATTCTTATTTTCTGAATTCTTCCATTTTAAGGAAAGCTATAACTCTCACACCTGAATCAGCTTACCCACAGTTTGAGGACCACTCTGGTTTATCTTGTCTGAACTAGTTGCACAATTCCCAAAATAAGTTTAACACATGAACAGAATTATGCATTTCTTTGGGACTTTCCTTGGTCCTTGGAGCATTGAAAGAAACTGCTTTCATACAGAGTGCCTAAAGCTGTGGTTACAGTTATAGAGCTCATGTTCCTTATAACAATTCTCATGAAAATACCAATGTACCATTTTCCTTGCTAGAACTCCTAGGTGTTAATGGGCCTTATAAGCCTCACCTAAGTCTTCAAGCCTAGACTTATCTGTTAAAATCACAGGTACAAGGGGAGGTTCTATTTACAGATGCAGCTTAACTTTGATTGACAAAGAATTTCAAATTCTGTATGACTCAGATGTGTTCATACATTTTAAAAAGCAATAAATTTATTTTTTCATGTATATA
>WYDI02002832.1:10924-21445 GCA_009867235.2 Psittacus erithacus | reverse complement strand
ACAAACTCGCCAACAAAGTTTCCAAGTTGACAAGCAGGTATTCTTTATCGTGGCGCCGGGAGACACGGGGGATAGCTCCTCCTAACGTGTGTCCCCGTACTGCTACACAAGCCGTCCTTATATAGCCGCTGGGCAGACATACATATTCATGAAGCTATGTATGGACTGCATCATTTTCCAGAAAGTTTCCCGCATGTGTACAAAAATGTGGTGGTGGTCTCTGAGGGTCGTTTGCTTCTTCCAACAATCTCCATCATTTCTGGCAGCCTTTGAAGCATGCGCACTAGATGCTTATACCAGCTTAATTGATTCGTTAACACCATAGACATAACAATCATCCTGTCCTTCTACTTATCAGTTAGTTTAACTGCAGCCCATCCTGGACACCTGCCATTCCCAGATACTCCTTATCCTTACGTCCTCTTCTTTTAGCCTGTTTGTCTTACACACATTTTGTACTAAGGTCATAAAGGCCCAAAACTGTAACAACTATAACAGTTTATCTTGTACAAGAATTCTCAGTATGCTCTCTTAGCTGTAGTCTATTTTTTTTTCTCTGTGAATCATGTACCTCAGTAATTTTCCATTGCTACTGTTACAAAGCCATCACACTTAGCATTACATAAAACTGATTTTAAAGGTTTATGTATTTCATTTAGTACTTTTGTGCCCCCCTTTGTTTCACTAGTTAGTGAAATGAGTGTGGTTTGTGGACCTTGTGCTGCCCCATGTCTGTTAATGTTGCACTGGATTACACTGGCTGCTTGTATGCTAGTGAAGACAGCCTCTGACAGCTACCCTGGAGGTACCATTTGTCAAAAGTTATGGTGATGCATCTGAGGAAAGGGCCTTGCACTTGACAGAATGGTTACCTCCATCTTTTCCTCCAGCACAAATGCTTTGGAGCTGCTGAACTGTCTGCAGCAGACTGATAGTTCCAGATCCTGTCTGCTTTGGGGGTCATCTTCATTGCTGGAGTCAACCTTTCCTCACTGTATTCCTTCTAAGGATCTTCAGCTTTTTATAGCAAATCCCCATCTTTTAACTTCTTTGATTGATGAGTAGACTGCTTGGTTGTATCACACCACTGTTTCTTTCCTTCAGTCTTGTCCTTGCCATCCTTCCCCCACAACACCTTTAGCATCACTGTATCTAAAGACATTGAAAGTGAAACTTGCATTGGCTGTTTAATACTGCTTACAAGCTGGCAGTATTAGGAAGCTCTTCCACCTCCTGCTTACACCAATACCTTTCTCAAGCACCTGCAGCCAAGGTGCAGTGTTGCTTCTGCTCTGCAGAGATGATCCAACTTCCATGTGCATAGGCTCAGCTTCTTCCTGCTCAGTCACTTGGTGCAGCAAGTGTGAGCATTTACTAGACACTGTTATGTGCACACTACCTTCAAGTGCTCCAACTTTCCCTAGACTGGAAGTTTCAAGAGCAGTCTTAGAACTTCCCATGTGGGTCTGATCTTGGAGGAAAGAGACCAGTGCTGTTCATACAGGTTTACTTCCCTTAACAAATGGTTCATCGAGCTCTGCTGGAAACAGTCAGCCTTGTTCTTGTGCTGGAAACAGTCAGCAGAGTACAGACGGGTAACTGCGTTTCCTTCCCTTGCTAAGCCGAATAGCATTGGTTGCCTTAGAACCAATGTGTTTTCATTAGGCTCATTTTATTTTCCAGGTTTTCATCTTTCACAGTGTTCATGAAAGAAATTAATGGCCCTTGCTAAATAGTGCAGAGACGAGCTGGGAAAGCCTCCCAGGGCTTTGGTCTGATCCTTACTTTCCTGTACTGCATCCTTGGGCTTTTGCAGGCATTGTTCTGGTAGCAAAAACTGGGGTTTGCAGAGCCTGGCTGCTGGGTTCCCATATTCTCCCACTGTTTTCCCATCTGCTCCTGTTTGCACTGGAGGTTGGGAAGGTCTTGTACCCTCTCCTTGCAGACACTAACAATAAGCATCCTGAAGGGATGTGCACACTGCCAACAAAAGTGTTCTCAGAGGGCATCACTCAAAGGGCAGTGTTGCCCTTTCTTGCTCTGATGCTGTGCTCCACAAAGCATAGAACTGCAAGGTTTGAGATTAAACTCATCCCACATGGGGCTTACTGCCGTCTTGAGGGGACAGAAGACTTTAAAAATGCAGAGAGAGAAGGAGCTGGTCAGGGTCTGCCTGTGGGATTTTTAACATCAAAGCCTGCTGGTGTGCCAGGGTACAAGTGGTTGTGTATGGGCAAGTCCTGTTTGAGACCCCAGCTCTGCTCAGGGTCTTGTGAAGACTGAAAGCTGGGAAAGCAAAACAAAAGCCGAACAAGGTAACTCTCGTGTCCATGGGCTGGGAACCAGCCTGTTTGGCCATGAACACTGTGCTCTGCAGTGACTGCAGGCTGGGTGATTTCTTGATCATACACCATGGTAATCTCTGCCTGCCTCAGTTTCTTTCCTATTGCATTTCACTCTCCATGTGTCAGCAGCCCTTTACCATCCCACCCTTTGCATCCAGCCCCAGAGAGAAGCCAGCACTTCAAACAGCACCCACTGTGCAGGGCTGCTGTCCCATCAGGGTGCAATGTCAGTGCGCATTGCTTGGATCTAACCCTTCTGACCTCTGGTTTTGAAGCCGAGTGGAGGCTTAAAAACAGAAAACAAACCAAACCTGTCAGAAACTCTGGTATTTGTGCTGTTTCCCTGAAGGCAAAGTGGAGTAGCAGGTAGCAGGGCAGGAGAAGAGGCTTTGGAGCACCAGAGAGAGGCTGTTTCTCTTGGATGAGTCTGGATTTTAACACATACTTCTTATATTCTGCAGGTTTTCTAGTCTAGATATATTTACTACATGGTTTCTTGTCTAATTATGTCTAGCGTGGCACTGATTGAGCTGTTAATAAATTGTGAAGGTGCCTCACGGGTACTTTTTGAGTCTTAAAAAAAATAATCTACGTCTAAATTGCAAATAGTAAAATTTCCTTACCCACCAATATGAAGGCGATAGAATCTCCACTGTTGTAAAATTAATCAAACTTCTTTTCGTGACAGAAAGGTTAATTTAAATTTTTTGTCACAATTACAGAGAGAGTTATTGCAGCCTCTGACTTGTAATTAACTTCTCTTTCTTTTCATCACTGTGTTAGAACTCTTTGTATTAGTGATAAATGGAGGATCTACCTGACCTTTTTTTCCTTATATAGTATAAATTACTTTTAGGTTTTAAATTCCTTCTCGTTAATCAGTGCTTTTCCATAAACAGGAGGATAGTAGAGAATAGCTTGGCGTTGTTGTTGTCTCAAATAAGCATTACTGCAGTTAAGGTGATAGGTATCAGGGGAACAGTCAAAAGCAGAAAGAGCCAAATACAACACTAGACTTGTGTGTTGTCTTAGTGGAACCATGTGCACAGCAGATGGACAACAAGGAGAGATTTGTTGCTGCTGAGGAGAGCACCACTCTTGTATTGAAGAACTTCTTCCTAAAATCTCGTCTCAGTCTCCCCTCGGCAGGTTAAAGCCATTCCCCTTTGTCCTGTCCCTACATGACATTGTCCAAAGCCCCCTCTCCAGCTTTCTTGTGGGCCCCTTTAGGCACTGGAAGCTGCTCTAAGGTCTCCCTGGAGCCTTCTCCAGGCTGAACAAGTCCAGCTCTCTCAGCCTGTTTCCATAGCAGAGGCACTCCAGCCCTTAGAGCATCTTCATGGCCTCCTCTGGACTTGCTCCTATAGGTCCAAATGATCCAGTGATCTGTCCATACACACTTGGAGCATCACAGGTGATAAATAACAGCTAATAAGTGAACTATTCACAAAGCCCAGTGTGGCTTGGAAAAGGTGGGTTGACCATTCAAATGGATTTGTTTGAGGCTTAACCAGGGATGTAGTATACTACTTTACTAAAATCACTCGGGAGTCACATGTCAGAAGTGGCTGTGCATCCAGCAGAGTTGATATCATTACCCCCTAATTACAGACTATTTTATCTGAATTACTTTATGACATTCAGTTATCTGTGTTACAGGGGAGAATAGAATAGACTATGAGACTACTGCCTCAGGCTGCACAATCTCATCAATCACTAAATATCAAATTTTGTCTGTGTCTTTGATAAGCATCTACTTCTTTGGATGCTTGTTAGAAGCATGTTATCCTTATGGCTAAGTTTCTCACCTGGAAAATTTGTGTGCCTTTGTATTTAACCCAGAAAAGTCTCTTGTGTTTAACCCAGAAGAGTCTCACCAATTTGCCAGGCAAACTAAATTTTTCACTCAAATGTAGTTAATGACCCAAACAAAATGAAATGCTTGTTACAGGTTGATTTAAGCAATGTGGTCTAATGACAGCGTTGTCTCCTTTCTGCCCGCTCTCACTAACAATTCCACTTTATTTCAACTAGTCAAAAAGGAAATGAGCTTTTTAAGCAAGGCTCAGAAATGTGTTTATTGGCTGGAGGGAAGTTGGGGGCACATTTAGCTGAAGATTTTTACTTTGAAATTTCGTGACAAAAATTAATTAGAAGAATCATGTAATTACAATAAGTGTATCTCACTGGTCCCCAGTGGCTTGTTTTTAAACACAGAAAGATTATTTAGGTATTTATGACAGCAACAAAAAGCAACAAATAAATGTAATGGGTTCTTCTTATATACAGTAAAAATGACATACAGTAGCTGCGTGTTTTACTAATTTGGTAACAGGGGTTATGTGGTATGTGGGTATGGTTATGAAGCTCTCTTATTTTTTGCTGTGGATGCAGAGGCTGGACCCATACTTGTAAGAGCTAAGATGTTGACTGGTATTCCTGCCAGTGTCCAAAATATACGGGGGAAGAGGTGCCTCAGCACCCACTGACATGGCTATCTCCACTTGCTGTATTACCTGCATTGCATGTTCCTCCCATGAGATGGGACTTGGGTGTGTTGGTTGATGAGAAGCTTGACATGACTTGACAGTGTGTGTTTGCAGCTCAGAAACCAATCATGTCTTGGACTGCATTAAAAGCACCCAGTGCCCCAGTGCTCAGTGGGGCAGGAGTGGTGCACATGTGAAGTCAGGGAAGGATTGAGATTAATTCACCTCTGCTGCTTCTCTCTGTAATGGTGTTTGCATATGCAGAAATCTGAGAGTTGTGACGTGATTTAGCCTCACAAATGCCTTAATTCAGGTCTATTCACTTGGTTTAGTTTCATTGTGTTTCCAGGATAAGTGAAGTTTGGAGGGGAAAATCTCATTAGTCTAGCATCCAAATTAGTCTTAAACAGTGAAACATATATTTAAGGTGGACATGTGCCATCTTAATACACTCTCTCCACACCCTTGCAAGGTATTTTCTTACAAGGCAAGTTATTATGCTTACAGAGGTCTTACTGCTCAATAACATGGATAAGTCTGTTCTGTGATACTGAACATATACAGTATCATCATCAAGTATGTAATTTCATTTTGGCTTGGATTCATGAAGAAGATGGTTGAGCTACATGGGAGGACTCATGATCTAGAGATGCCTTTTCCTTTTTTGTTTTCTATACAAAAAGAGCCTATATAGCAAAGCAGGCTGACTGCCTGACTTCAGGATGTTGGTTAGGTGTGGTGAATCCCACTCTTTCTGTTTGGATCTTGAAGGTTGTGCATTGGTGTAGACATATGAACACTGTAAATCTTTTTACTGCATGTACTAACCATAAATAGGTGCAATCTTGAATGACATCATCAACACAAAGGGCACTAGAAGTTCCAACTCATGACATAGTAAATCAAATCATCAACTAGTCTAGTAATGGACATTGAGCCTGGACAGTTTTGCAAAGCGAGTTCGCATATAAAATGGTATACTGTATTGAAATGTGGGCTCCAAACATGCTTAGCTAGTACCACTTAAGCTGCTTTAGTGAGATCATTTTGGATTTCCACAGTCGACCAATCTTCCCAAATTGCTCAGTGTCTAATGTAATCCCAGATGTATTTACCGTACTCCATTGTATTTATAGAGGTGACTAAGCCATAAAGACATGGCTTATTTCCAGGGACAAGAAGTCCAGGTTCTTCAGTGTATTTCCTCTTCTAAAAGCAATGCTATGGTGCTCTTGGAGTTTGAGGTGAACACATTTGTCTTTGTTCAGTGACGATGTTTGATTATTAGCAAAATGTATTTTGATATTTATGGTTACAGGCATAATGACCTTAATGCTACACACAGCAGTGATCGGATCACAGCCACCCACTATTAGGAGGAGGTGCAAGAATTACCTACCATGCACAGCTTTTCCTGAGCAAAGACAATGCCTCCAAAGCATGACAGCTGCTAAGTGTGGGGAGTGAAGGCGATAAGATTTGCATGAAAAACAGTTTGGGAATGAGCTCTGAGGCCTTGGTGCTTGACAAGCCCTGGGGCGATGAGTTGGGGCATTGAAGGACTGGGAAGATCGAAAAACAAGCCTTGGGGGAATGGGCCAGGATGTAGTTGTAGCGGGAGTCTCAGTTGATGATGTGGGGGTTGTGAGAGGGTCTGCAGCATTGTGATTGGGCTGTTTACCTGGAGAGTTTTACAGGGGCCAATGAGATTGAATGTTGCATGTTTGTGCAGGTTGGGAAAGTACTGAACTGAAGTTACCTGATAAAAAGAGTTTGATTGTAATAAAGTTGGATTTGAGTCTCGATTGGATTTGAGTCTCTTCATCAACTTGAGCCTGTGTCATGAAAGGTCACACTGAGGGCAGTATATAAGAGGAATAAGTCCTTATTATGATAAACTGGCCACTATAGACTTGTTCTTTTTCCTCTACACTGGTTCTTGTTCTCACTTAGCACACAGGCACTGTTAAACCATGTGCTCATCTGATGTTTTTACGTATAGCTGCTCTGCAGTAGTGGGAATTGCACTAATCGGTACCAGTGCAAGAATGCAGCCCATAGACTGGTGATGTTGCCAGAACTTGTGCATGAGAGATACTCTGCTCCAGTACACTGCTTTGTAGCATCCAACTGTAGCTTTGTCAGTTTACTGTCAGTGTATATACATTTGCATTGCAGGTTGCTTTATTCTTAGAAGTGCCTGAAGTTAGGTTACATTTGCAAGACAAATGTATGATATTCTGAAGCACAATTTGCATTTTGTTATAAGTTTAGTTTGATTCCCAACAGCAAAAGGGTCTGATCAAAGCCAGGCATGACGTGGAAATCTGACTCCACAACCCATGAGGTTGTAAAGTAGGTATGTTTAATCAGCGCCAGGCAGCACAGGAGGTCACCCCACCAAAGTCATGCGCATCCAACACAGCAACTGGCTTCAGATTTATACAGTCAAATGTTACATACTCATGAGTTTTCCCAATATGCCTATACACATACATGATCTGTCCCTGCTTCATATTAAAATTAACATTTACATAAACTCCTCCCAAACTGTGCTTGCGCAGTGCTTCCTGGTGGTGGTCATTGAAGGTCTTGGGGATGAAGGCTGATGACTCTTCCTCGTCACCGCTATTTGACCTCTCATCTTTGTACAGACTTGGCCCAGATAAGGCCAGATCTTATCAGGGAGTCACAGGATCTCTTGCTCTCTTGCTTTACTTATTTTACACAATAGTTAGAAAGCATCAAGCAAAAGCACTAAACAACACAACTATGCAACAATTCGGTTAGTCAATAAGCTGTATTTTGCCTTCTAAGATTCTCTTAACCCCCTGTCTCAGGCAAAAGGCATGTTTTTCTGTTGAGCGATATGACAGTCCTGTGATATAATGAATTGCACACAGCTGGCTTTTATCTGGCTTAGGATTTTTCTTTCATTATTACTGTATTTGCAGTTTCTAATTATTCTTGAATCTGGGCTCTGCTTACAGGCATATCAGATTATTCATGTACTAGAGTGAAATATGATGTGGAAAGCACCGCAGAATGTGCTTTAATTGCGAGTAACTGGGTATATAATGGCATATAAAGAGTCAGGAGCTGGTGCTTATCTGCAATGTCTCTCTTCTGCTTTCTCAGTTATCCCCAAGATCAAGTGTACTGGATACTTACCACTTGTAAGCCTCCTCTCCTAACACTGCTTCTCTTCTCCATCTCGCCTTCCTAAGATTCTTTCTTAGCCAGCAGCCTTTTAGACAGTTGACAGTAATAATTAAATAAAATCAACTTGTAGAGGATGGCTGACATGCCTTGCATTCAGCTGCACAGTGTTAACAAGGCTGGCCTTTGGGCTTGGCACTATGATCTTCCTAGGGTGTTTGTGGGATGTGTTGTGCTCATTGACTTCAGAAGAAATCAAGAAGGGCATTTAGTATAGGAAAGGGTTGGGGAGAGTCTTTCTCCGGGCCTGCACAGAGATGAAATGGAGGCCCTTGGAAGGGAAGTCTCAGAGTATGGGAGCACCAGTTCTTACTTCTCAAACCAACCAGGGCCATAGCAGTTAAGGGTGTGATTGGGAGTATGTGGGACAGATTTAAGATCTTGCTTTATGCTTCAAATCAAGGCATCAAATCTATCTTTTTTTATATATTTTATTTTTTGTTTTACACATGATGCTGGGCTGCTCATAACTAAAATATGAGGCTTATGGAAAAAAAGGTGGAGCTGAAAGTTTCATTTCTCTACAGTGAAATGGATGTGTATTATAAAATACTCTGCCAGTAAGTGTAAGTTTGTCCAGCAAACAGATTTGTTAGTGTGTTACTACTGATCACTTCTGAGTCCCCATTTGCCTAATGAAGAATATGACCAGAAATGACTTTGCTCTGTGGATGCTTCTATTGGTCAATCACATTCACAGTTGTATTAAATGCCAAATGCCCAATTGCCAATGGCCTTGATTTTTTTAAATGATATTTGCTTGATGCAATGACATCTTGCTTTACCTTAAGATTTTATTGCATCTTCACCAACAGTGATGAGAAACTTCTTTTTGCATGTTGTTAGTGCTTTTTTCCATCTCCAGTGAAATGTATCTTAATATATTTGAATGCTGTGTGGTTTATTACCAAATTCCCTGTGCCTATGGGTTTCTGTTAGGTAATAGGTTCTGCCTGACTTGGCTGCTTATAGGTGCACTTGACTTCTCTTGCTGTTACAGGCTTGGGGCCTGGGTTAGATTTCTCTGGAGAGCAGCATTCTGACTTAATAGCTAGTACACAGTTCTATGAATTACATCCAGAGAATTGCTCATGATCGATGATGACACAAATGGGTTACTTGGGCTAATTCAAGACACTTTCTTGAGCACACTGGGTCAATTTTCTAATGGATCAAAGTGGGTGTGTTTCAGAAAACTGCTGGCACACACATATGTACACTCCCACGCTGCATCATGTGGATCAAGGCAATTCCAAATCCTATTCTAGTTCAGTCTGTTCACATTTCATCTGCATTTGAGGTGTTGGAAACTGAATGAAGCACTGGAGAATGTGCTATAGCAAGTGACCTGGGACTGGTGAGTGAGTGGTCTAAATGTTCCCTTTTCATCTCTTCAATTTTGTGAAATTTAAATTGCAGACACAGAATACTGGTGAAACAGAAAGTCCCTAGGCTGGATTTGCAACCTTTGTTGCCCTCCAGCCTGGTGATAATACCAAGCAATGGATATGCATGCAATTAGATGTCTGGATATTTACCCTAAGCCTTTCTATTTCGGGATCCTCCACTAGATGAATTGAAGTTGGGAAAAAGACACAGCATGAATCCATAGTTTGCTATCAAATTAAGCTAAAGAAAAACCTCTTGTTGGTGCATAATTTAGCAAATTTTTCCATCCCTCTTCTAAATCAGTACAAGCACTCAAATGCGTAGCTGAGGCATGTGGATGCCCGGGCATCTAGAGATGGAGCGTAGTCAAAGCCTGTGGAGGGATATGGGTTTTACAGACAGTAGCCGTAACTGGATTTTGTTGTTTGAGAATGAAATCACTTTCCTGTAATAGGAAAGCTGGATGGGATAGATTCTGCTTGGAACTTTATTCTCAATTAACAATAATTTAAGAGGACTGAAGGAGATGAAAGAAGTTTTTATGGCACATCAGTTAAACAGAAATTCTTCATTTTTATATTCATTCTAGTTTTTGGCACTGAATTTCATCCATTTTTGATGTTCTTGTGAATATGAATACCTGTCTGAATTAATGAACGGGGTTTTTTTGCCTTGAGTACTGGGATTTTTTTTTTTTTGTCAAGTGAAACGGGGACTTGCTGAGTGTGTGTCATGGTTTAAGCCCTGCCACGCAGCCCACTCACTCAGCCCCCCACTTCTTCCCTCAGCTCCCGGAGGGATGGAGAGGAGAATTGAAAGAATATAACTCCCACGGGTTGAGATAAGAACAGTCCAGTAGCTCAGGTATAACACAAACCACTGCTGCGACCACCAATAATAATAATGCTAAAGGAAATAACAGGAGAACAGAATACAATGGCTCACCACCGACCGATACCCAGCCCCACCCCAGCAGAGAGCTAGCCCTTCCGGGTAACTGCTCATTACATCCTGGGCATGACGTGCTGTGGTATGGAATACCTCTTTGGTCAGTTTGGGTCAGGTGTCCTGTCTCTGCT
>WYDI02002832.1:0-10824 GCA_009867235.2 Psittacus erithacus | reverse complement strand
ACCAAAAGTCAAAAACACAGCACTGCACCAGCTACTAAGAAGGAGAAAAATGACTGCTGCTGCTGAACCCAGGACAGTGTGCTTTAAAGTTGTTTAAGCTTGTGGCTAAAACCTGCAGTTGTATGTGTTATGCAGTTTGTGAGAATGTGTGAGTATCTTAGCCATGTACACTGCTCCTCTGTTGAGGTTGGGGTTATCATGACACAGGAACTTCTCTGACAGAGGGTGTGTGCTCTATTTTTTGATAGGGCCTTCACTTACCACTTCACATCAAAGAGAGGGAAAGCCTCAAAAGGGTACCTGATCTCTAGTAATATTGGTGTAAAGGGAAGACACCTGTCAAAGTCTATTCTTCCTCAAGAAGCCAAGTATCAAAGGAAGCTGATAGAGTTGCTGGTGAATGCATCCTTATCTTTCAGCATAAACACAGGAACAGAGGTAGTGCAAAGGAGGTGATGTATCAGGGACACTCACATTTCAAGTAAAGTCTGGGGATGGAGGAGTGTCCTGGGCTGATATTTGTGCAACTTCATGAGTGTTGAGGCGTAAGGTGTCTTAGAGATGTGTAAGCTGGCTTACACATCTGATATGCCATGCTACTGCATTTTTTATCCCTTGTTGTTTTGCATAGCTGGTTTAGTTGACAGTGCACTGGTTTTGCTCCTTTGATCTCTGCTCACTTTGCCTGTATTTTCAATAACTACTTAGTATAAAAATAAAATGTGTAGGCTTCATCACATAAACTAATTAAAGATTAGTGGAAAAGTGTCAAAATCCAAGACCTTGCCAGGGCAGATTAGTCACTGCATACAAGACACGAGCTAATAACTAATGGGTTGCTGTAGTAATAGGGGAATTAACACCTCTTGGCTGGCCAGGGAGCTGACAGTAATTCTGCTAGGTCATAGATTCTGGAAAATGAAGTGCCACCTACTACAACACAGGGAATCTCTTTGGACTTTTTGACAACAGATCATCTTATGAAGTTTATATCAAAGAAAATATTAATCTCCCAAGTCTACTTGTTTATCTCTGAAGGGGTTATCTGATATTGTTACAGCCATGGACAATTAAGTTTAGACTCCTGTGTAAGCTCTCAATGGGTTAGCTTTGGAAATAAGCTTTTGGTTTTGCTTAGTAAGCGATGGGTTTGTAGGACGTGGCAGCACCAGGGGAACCTGGAAGAGTCCATTCTGCTGTGCCAAATCAGCTCTTCTGACTCAAGAAAGACTCCTACTGAAGTCAAAAGGACTTCAGCTCAATAGGAGAACACTTAAAAAGGTGGTTTGCAACTGAGCTGTAAAGCTGGGATGTGTATGTTTGTGTCTTGATACCCAAAATATTCAAGGAATTATCATCTTTGTCTTCTCCAAATTTATTACAAATCCTCTAGAATGGGGGGACACCTATATGTCTGAGCAGCACCTAGAGCAGTGTCAGCTGTGTACCCTGATTTCTGATAGATGGCAAAAAGGGGCTTAAGTCTATTCTGGGGCAGGCAGCATAGCTCTTCATCCATGACTGGGAGCTAGAACTACCCAGTGCAGAAACTTAAGAAAGAAACCAGCAAGCAAAGGGAGCTCCAGCCCGCATTTCTTACCTGCAGGCAGTGAAAGGAGAGCCCTGCAAAGCATAAAGAGTTAATGCTAGTCAAAGAGCTACAGAAGTATAATAAGGACTTTTTCCAAACATCTAGAGGAATGGTAATGCTGGAAAGTAGGATACTCCCTAATGAGGGGAATGGTGGTGTTAATTATGTCTTGAAATTGCCTGAGATACTGAGCTCCCGAAATTCATCTTCAGCAGAAAGCCATCAGGAAAATAAGTTCAGACAATTAGGAGATGGAGTAAAACAGTGTAAAAATAGCCTGGATAATTAAGAGCAGATAAGGGAACATCTAAAAGCTGGCAAGAAATGCAAAGAGAGCCTCCTGCCTTTGCTGAGCTCCACTGATCTCACAGGCACAGGACCGGGAGCACTTGCTGGCACAGATGATGTGAAGGGCAGGTCCCAATCCCTGCTGTTGTGTGTGCTGGTGGCAGTTCAGCTGCACAAGGGCTGCTGTCTGGTAAGGACGTGTCTTGTTCCTCATGTCAGTGCCACTGACACTGCCGTGCTACAAATTCCTGCAAAGGCCATGCGAAGTTGGTTAGGTCAGGTCTCAGCTGTGGGCGCAAGAGGGGGATAGACATGGAGCAATTACAGTCAGACATGGCAATGCAGGGTCAGTGGGGAGCAAATGTAGCTCCAAGTCTTTCAGATGTGCTGTATTGTGGAAAGGCATGGCTTTCCATCTGCCTGCTGTGATATTTGTTGTGAGAGTGTTTGTTTCCTGCTTGGCACAGGAAGGGAACAGGGAGTCACTTCCCCTTCAGCTGCTCTCCCATTTTATGGGACCAGAACATGGTGGGGAAAAGCCCAGTGCTAACCCTGATATTCAGTGACAGCCCTGCAGCTGCTGCTGGTGTAGGTGCTGGTTGGTACATAATGTTGGTGAATAATAGTATCTGACCTAGTAGAACAAGAACTCTTTAATCAAACGCTTTTAAAGACAAATGACAGTCTGTGTAGCATGTAATGGAATGGATGATAAATCACAAAATGAGGAAAAACAATTGTGTTACTCCTGCTGGTATGAGTTCCTGCTCAGAAGGTCCATATCTTACGTTTTTTGATGACATAAATTTAATGACATTGTCTGGAAATGCTGATCAGAAGTCAATATACAACTCGGTCCCAAGAAGTTTCCTAATGCTTTTGTCTGTTTTAGGTAATAGATCTGTTGATGTGTTTCTCTCCTATTAAGTGCTGTGATAGGATGCCATAATGGAATTACAATATGGAATGGTAGATCGACTAAAGCAGCATTATCAGAAATGTCACCACCTAACAAATTAGCAGTTGCAATGTTTGCCCTCTGGTTACAAAACCTTGTTCCTTTTGTCTTTTACTAGAACTTACAATAACAAAGCCTGTGATGTAAATGTCTACAGGGTATGTTTCCAGTACCTAAGTGTGAAACATGTTTCAGTGGGGATACAGGGGAAAACAGACGCTTTTTAAAATACAAGACAAAGGAATTTTGGCCTTGGGCATTCCAGCTGCAGCTGCTGCTGATACGGGGGAGATGGGACTGTTTTACTCTCTCTCTCTCTCTCTCTATATATATATATTTTATTTTTTTTAAGAATAAAAAGATACCCACATATCTGCTTATGAGATTTATAATCTTTAAAACCAACAGACAAAACACCCCTCCAAAATAAATCAGTTATTCATTTCTCTAGCAATTGATTTTTGGTGGAGAGGCTTCAGATTTCAAATGCCTGAGCCTGGGAATCAAGTGAGGAAATAGAATTAGGTTTGGTCTGGGGGCTTTTGGTTGGTTATTTAGGATGAGGATAGAAATCTGTGGAGCACACTCCAAAGTCAATGCTCATGAGCCATCCATGGATTTGGGTGTGCAGGGCTTTGGGCAGCACAAGTCTGCCCCCAGCAAGGCTGTAGGCCATGCAGCACATGAGGGGATGGAAACTGGATATCCAGGAGCAGATGAGAGAAGGAAATGATGGATTTGGCCAGCATGGTCAATACATGCATGTGTTGGCGTGTATGGTTGTGTAAGCCAAATGCGTGACGAGCTGGTGTTTCGTGCCAGTGGGTTTTTGTTATATCAAGCCAGCACGTTCATGGTTAATAATCTTTGCCATTACCCTTCTTGGGAATCAAAGAACCAGCTACCTTGTGCTCCTCAGGAGGAGTACCTGTCTTCATTTCAACAAAAGTGTAGGAGCCGGTCTTCAGGTAGATATAACTGTTGGATTTTATTTTTAAGATGCAACAGAAAAAACTTACAGTATAGAAACTTAATCCATAATGGTGATACTTCACTTATCCAAGCAACTGGGAAGTGCTTAAATACTGAAGACTGTGGCTTAATTATTTACCTGTGGTTTAATTGGTTGTAATTTTTACTGAAGAGTCTGTTTATTTTCCTATGAAGAGGCGCTAAGATGCCTCTAAATGAAAAAGTTAGTGATCCCTACCTGTGCACCCTGACATCAGGAGCACAAAGCTCATTGAAACCTGCAGAAACCTGGAAAACACATGTTTTGTCTGGCGCCAACAGCCTGTGGTTTCCTCCTGCTCTGCAGCTGGGAACGTGTACCAGAATGAGAGAACAACCCTCCTGTGCTTCTGCACACATTGCACTGTCCACATCTGGCATCACACGAGCTATTGCTGATGCTGCTCTGGGAGCAGAGAGTCGTCCAGAGAGGAGAGCCAATATTGTAACTTCCTTGAGCCATCTCTCGGATGATCCCACAGCAGCACCGTTCAGCTGCACTAGGAGGGCTTGGCAGAAAACAGTCTAGGGATGCTCATGGTATTCTGTTGTTTATTGGGACCTCACATGGTTTTCATCTCTGTACATTTGATGTTGGTAATTATGTCTCTCCCTGTGCTGGGAAGGATCATTTATGCAAGATCAATTATTCAAAGTTATGCTCATATCAGCATGTCTGTGGGTATTTGCTCTTTATATTCCTAGCACAAATCCCTTGTGAATAGATACAGACCAGGGGCCGTATCCTGGACAATCATCCTTATTTAGATGACCCTTTTGACTTCAGTATGTTATTCTTGAATGCCTAAGAATAGTTTTCCTGCCTGAGACATTAGAGACTTGACTATCGAGGCTTTCCATTTGCATGCTCTAACTAGACGCTAAACCATTGCTTGTATCCAAGTGTGCGGAAAAGCTCTTCCTACTGCTCTGCCAGTGTCAAGTTCTATGAAAAGATATTTATCTTGAATATCCATTTAATCCAAACCAAATGTGCTAGGTTTTCAATTCAGAAAGCTGAGTTTTGTTCTCCCCATTCCCCTTCCTAGCACAGAGGGTCAAATCAAGAACCTCCTTTTGAATATCTGTATGCAATTTCCTTATAGTACTCAGATCTCCAAGCTTCACTGGGCTCCTACAACAACAGAATCTTTATATCATTGGTTTTTCACCCCAAAATGCTTAGTTTCTATTAACAGCTTTACAAAAAGGGCAGTGTATTGCTACTTGGTGATTCCAGTGATAAATGAAGCACATTATATGCGAAGTGAAAGCTCTGTTTATCCTTGCTTTTTTTTTTCTTTCCAAGTCCCAGCAGGTTTAATGTGAGTAGCTTTCGATGACCTTCATAACAAATCAAGAATAAAACTCAGCGCATTCTCACAAAGGTGGGCAGCATTGCAGACTGTTCTTATTTAAATTGAATTAACAGTAACATTAACAAGCTGTATTAGTAATATTTGATAATGCAAAAGAGTTAATGTTCACTGAAAGCCAGGTGCTAGCACTATTTGATTGTTTACCAACATATTAATAAAGAAACAGAGTTATTATAAGATCTGAAATCACTCAGTAATTCAGCTGCTGATGTTGATGGATGGAACTTGGCTGTTCCTCTTTGCTAAAGCTGCTGACTGGATAAATGTTTTATTCATGAAGCACAGGGCAGGAAGGGATGCCAAAGGTTTAAGGATATTTTAAGAAACTCTTTGAGATGTCAAGAAAGTTAGCAGGTGTTGTTAAGCAAAGGAGCTGAAGTACTACATTTAAACGTAACTGAGCTCTCAACATATACAATACATCAAAAGCCAGGATGTGATTCTTGTCTCAAGGAGTATATGGAATGATGAGTTGGGAATACAAGTCCTTTTATTTCCTGCACCTTTGTACCTTCAGTCATCTCACAGCCTTGTCTTTTTGAAGCATTGTTATATCAAAGGGAATTTTCACATATCACATAGTGAAATCAGGCTTGGGAACAAATAAATATTTAGATACTGGACCCTAAAGGTCACATATTTATATCAAAGACAAAAGAAATGATATGATGACAACATTCATGAAAATCAGAGCCAGGAACAAACAATTTGGATCAGAGCAAGTAGTTTCTGTCTGACCTCTCAGTAGGAGAATTTGTTTGAAATGGTAATTATTGAAAGAGGCTATTATCAAAATACGGGATAATGAGGAATTTCCCTCTGTCCTCTTCACCTTTCCCCTTTGTCTGCGGGCAATGCTTTCTGACAGCAAGTTTATAGCTTCTCACTTATTTGAGGCAGTGCTGCTTTTCAGCAGTGAAGGACCTAGTTGTAATTTGAGCTATACTTTCAAATGCTTTTCTATTCTATGAGAATTCAGATCTGGGTACTTTGTTGATTATTTTTGAAAGTAATTTATGTTTTTAATGGAAACGTGTTTTGCATAAAGGATTTTAATGGAGAGATCCTTTGCCCCACAAGATCCCGCATGGGCAAGTGTTTGAATATTTCATAACCAATATTAATAACTTCTTTTAAGTTTCAGCAGTCTCATAACAGCGGAACAGATGAGCTTTTGGTGGAACTGAACTGTCAATCTTAACACAGTGACATTAGGAAATAGCCCCGTTTCCAAATCTAGCTGCACGAAATGTCCTTTCTTGCCAAGGGAGCAGCAAAGGGTAGTTTAAATGTGCCTTATTATGACATCTCAAGAGTATAAAATTTGGGAAAGGTATTAAAAATGAATAATTAAAATCAAAGACTGGTAGATAGGGGCAAATAAAAAGCAGGTTAGTTCTGCTCTCCCAATGCCCTTTTGATTTGCAGAGGTTCAGTGCTAAAGACCTAAAGCATATTTCTCATGGGCCCAGTTAAAATTCAAATCCAATAGACTGACAGTGAAAAATACCATCAAAAAAAAAAAAAGAAGCTGTCAAGTTGTATCAAAATAAGTCACTATTGCCTCTCTTTATCTGTCAAAGGCATTGATTATTTTCAAAAGAGGAGCCCTCTGACTGTTGCTGAAACTGAAGAATCCCATGTTGAAACTATTTGGTTCACACTGTCACTACTTCCTGAACAGGCAAGACTAATATGCTATTTTTGACTCTCTCTGTAGGAGAAAGCATGTTTATGTAGTATTTTTATGAAAGATAAATAATGTAGAAAGGAAGGATCATCCTAATATTAGCACTGCACTTCCTCAGCTATTTGTATTACTGGGTTTCGTCGCATCTTTTAAAAATGCTCTTCTTTGCATAAAATCATGTGTTCCTTTGGTGGTTGTGGTAGGTTGCAGGGATCTGCTAAGATACCCTGAAGTAACTCAGATAATCAGTGAACCATACTGTGCTATTCTTGATGACAGCTGACAGTTTCCTGTTAACTACACTAAACTTCTGTTTCCTAACAACCACACAGTAATACAGACATTAATATTCTGCACAACTCCCTTTTGTATTGCAGATGGACAAATTAAAAGGGCAAAATAAGGGCTCCATCTTGGACTTGCTGCCAGTTTTTGGAATGAAGTTGGTGCCAAGTCTCTGCTCAAACTCTTTGTGTAACTCTGTTTTCACACGGTGGATGTGGGCACCCCTGGCTTTATAGGTGCTGGCTTTACAATCCTGCAAGGCATCTTCAGGGGAAGGGAGGGTCTAGCTGTCTTTCAGCTCAACTTTGTTATGTCTGGAAATAGGTGTCTCTTTCCAACTGAAACAGTACCTAATGGAGAGTGTTTTCAGTGTTCTCCCTCGGGAGGAGGCTATTGAGTGGCAGAGCCATTGTGAATTGCTAACTCTATTAAGAAGGTGAGAACTGGCTCAAGCAGCATCAGTCAGAGACAGGCTAATACCCCTGTACACAGTCTTTATTATTCATTAGCACATATTGTGCTTCCTCCTAAATATAATTCAAGCTACTCTTGTATCACATTAAGATAACATTAAATCTTTCTGTAATTTGAAGGAAATACTGCTCCCAGCTGTTGCTGCAGAAGTGAACTAAACAAAATCCGAAGAGGTGCTAAAGGAACAACCATAAAACTCCAACTGCATTTGGCACGCATCTCTTTTGGTGCCCTTTATCACAAAAAGGGTTGGGAGTGGCTCTCTGCGCTTGCATACATGATGCCTCTGTGCTCCTGGCACCTTGCACCTCGGGAATTACTCAGCCAAAATGAAACAAGCTCCCAAATCCCTCAGGTACTTAAGCACTTTGCTGCTTTGTGGGGAGTAGGGTACCTCAATGACTGATGAAGTGGGCTATTAAGATCCTGGAGCAGGTTGTCATGGGCGACCTGACAGTCCTTCCTTGTGCCCTGAAATGAGGCACCTCCGTGCAGAGCACAGCACTAATGCTGCTGGGGTGCTGCTGCTCCAGGAACTGTTAACTGTTACTGAAAATGAAGTGCACAGGGAGCTTGGTCTTCAAGGGCGTCTGGGTACTGATTCGGAGAAAACTCCAGGAACAAACTCGCCAACAAAGTTTCCAAGTTGACAAGCAGGTATTCTTTATCGTGGCGCCGGGAGACACGGGGGATAGCTTCTGCTAACAGGTCTCCCCGTACTGCTACACAGGCCATCCTGACATAGTCACTGGGCACACATACATATTCATGAGGCTACACGCTACACATGAATTACATAATTTTCCAGAAAGTTTCCCACATGCATACAAAAATGTGGTGGTGGTCTTTGAGAGTCCTTAACTTCTTCCAACAATCTTCATAACTTCTGTCAGTTTAACTATTCCCATCCTGGACATCTGCTAGTCTTGGATACTCTCCAGTAGATGTTTACACCAGCTTAATGGGTTCATTAACACCACAAACATAGCAATCATCCTGTCCTTCTACCTATCAGTTAGTTTAACTGTGCCCATCCTGGACATCTGCTAGTCCCAGATACTCCTCATCCCCAGGTCCTGTTTTTCTACTCTGTTTTTCTTTCACCTTTTGTACTAAGGTTGTAAGGACCTAAAACTATGTCAGCTACCTTCAAGCACCTCAGTTATTTTCCATTACAAAGCCATAAAACTTAAGGTTACTTAGAACTGATTACATTTTGTGGTTTTGTGACTCCTTTTCTCAGTACCTAATTCTGTCTCACCATAACAAAAATGGGGCCCTAAACTCCAGTGATGACCTGGCCTATGCAGCATGGCTCTGTTTGCACTGAATCAAGACTGAAGTTCAGCTTTTAAACATCTTCTCTGTTATAAGTTTCTTCTGAGGCTGTAAGCTCTTTGGAGGGATGTTATTTTGTTTTGTGTTTGTACAGTGTTTAGTGGGATAGGGTCCTTAGCCATGTGGCTGCTCAGGAACTGCCAAGATGAGTTAATATTAATGACAATACTAAAAATAAACATGCGTAAACAGGGATAGTGACAGGCTGAGTTCTGACAGCCCTGGAAGGCTTTGAGCTTGCATAGGTAGAGATCAGGATGTGCCTTCCCAGATGACAGGCTTGGACGGAGCAAAGAAAAAAGTTATAAACAGCCTACAAAATGTGTCTCCATTGTCCTTCTTGGGCTCCCTCCCCTATTAGCTCTGATGATTTACTTCAGAGAGTGTGTCTAAGTACCAGCAAAAAAGCAACTTGGAAATTAACCCCAGCAAACTTACAATCTCACACTTGACCCCAGAAGTGTGTAGGGTTGGTCGTTCAAGTAGTAATGGCTCAGCATAAAGCAGAGGAGAAATGTGCCATTAAAAGACAAGCATGGAGTGAGCTGCTGAGTGGTGACAGCTGCTAAAAGAGACAAACCAAAACATGGCTCTGACAGCATATTGTATTAGCAAGATAAATAGAGGCAGAGAGAGGAAAAAGCAAAACAAGTGGGGTTGCTCTGTACATATGTCCAAAAGGGAACCACAGCATAAATGCCACCAGCCAGAAGTTATGGACCATGGGTAGACTCCTGTTGGGGGAGAAGCACCATCAAAAGCCTTGTGGTGGAAAGGGAAGATGCTGCAGGAGATTTGGGGTAGTGTATGTCCATCAGGTGCTGCTGATGCTTGGTGGTAATGAACTGAAGACAAGGATGGAGCATGATTGAGGGGAAAGTGGCAGACTGTGATTTTTGTCTAACTGCAGATTTGGTTTCTGAGCAAATCAGATTTATGCTTCTCTCAGACAATTTTGCTAATAAGCCAATGACTCAGAGCCCACAGCAGATGGGATTCTTTAGCTGAGGTAGATACTATTGTTTCTGTCCTAAAAGAAAAGTAGCCATTTTTCTCTTGTAGAAAACTAATCTCTGGAAAATATGGTGATTTTTCCTTCCCAGGAGAAACACAGCTTTTTCAAATAACACTCAGCAAAGCTTCTGGACTCTCATCTAAGATGCAGAAGTTCTCATTAGAAATAAGTAACTTGGGACAACTTAATATGTGATATGCTGGGAAAAGAGGTGGTGGGGGGTGCTTATTCTGTCTGTTCATTTGTTTGTTGACTTTTGGGGTTGTTTTTTGGTTTGGGTTTTTTTTTTTAGAATCAACTCCTGTAATTGATAACATTAATATGCCAATAAAGCATTGCCAACAACTACAGCACTAAGTGGTGAATTGAAGTGAGCTCTTCAGCTCTCTAAAGAGAAAAATGCTTCTCGTCCATGGCTGCAGGAGGCTGCTGCCCAAGAACCTGGGAGTATTTTGCTAGTAGGAACATGTCTCTCTAAATCCTTGGAAAGGGCCTTCTATATTGTTCAGCTGAACCCATGACATATATAGACATGAAACTGCTGAAGATTCCCTTCATCTCTCCTGTTTCTCCTGTGAATTTTCAGAAACTTGCTTCCCACTTGTCCTGGGTTCAGCAGCAGCGGTCATTTCTCTCCTTCTCAGTAGCTGGTGCAGTGCTGTGTTTTTGACTTTTAGCCTGGGAATAGTGCTGATAACACCAGTATTTTTAGTTGCTACTCAGTAATGTTTACTCTGACCGAGGACTTTCTGAGCCTCATGCTCTGCCAGGGAGGAGGGGAAGCCGGGAGGAAGC
>WYDI02002829.1:0-12673 GCA_009867235.2 Psittacus erithacus | reverse complement strand
TGGTAGCAGCAGTGGTTTGTGTTATACCTTAGTTACTGGACTGTTCTTATCTCAACATGTGGGAGTTGTATTCTTTCCATTCTCCTGGAGTGGGGGGGAATGAGAGAGAGAGACTGCGTGGTTCTGAGTTACTGGCTGACTGCACCTAAGCCATGACAATAATGCTGTTAATAAATTCACTCAAGAAATCACATTTTGGATTAGCACTCCATCTATTTCTTTGTGGTTTGTTTTTTTTAATGCAGTGAATGGGTAGAAGGAGTCTACCTACTATGACTTTTGTAGCCTTTAGGGCCTGTGAAGTCTTAGAGATGGTGCAGGAAATGGAACTTCTGTATCCACAAAAATAAGTGGGCTTGTAATTATCATTCTGGCCTGGAAGAGAAAAACAAATGTAGTATACCCTTTCAGTCTCCTCACCCACTGTATGTTACTGACCCCTTCAGCATTGTGGGGAAAAATTACCGAGGAAACAAAGAAAATGGGTATTTGAGGAGGTAAGTGGGCAAATGGCATGTACAGTGAAATCTCTTGTTGCAAATCTGGCCTCCAACTTTATCCTCTCTCATGGCTGGAATTGCAAGCAGTAAAAGAGGCACTAAAGGGGCTTACCCAAAGGTGTCTTCCAGCAGTCTGAGATTTTGATCGGTTGCTTCACAATGATAACAGTTCTACTTAAGATTAACTGAAATTGCCCCCAGGTCACCACATCCTGTTTTGACAATGGCTTTCCCAAGTTGAGGAATTATTTTGGTAATTGCAGATTGTGTTGAAAGTATGGCATTTTACTAAGTTCTGTCAATTTATTATTCACATGTGCTACTGTGTCATCTGGATTTTGAGCTGCTTTTTGTTTCAGAAAGTATTTTTTTTTCTTGGAAGAATTTTGAGTGAGTAGCTGTTCTGTTTGTGTTTTGGTTTTTGTTTGGTTTTTTTGTTTTGTTTTATTTTGTGATACTCTATATGCAAAAAAACAAAACAAAACAACAGACAAAAAAAAAAAACCACAACCAAAAATCCACAGTGCCATTTAGACATGGCAGGATAATGAGGAATGGCTTTAAACTAAAAAAGGGTAGATTCAGATTAGATATTAGAAAAAAATTCTTCCCCGTGAGGGTGGTGAGCCACCACCCTCAGAGAAGCTGCGGCTGCCCCATCCGTGGCAACGCTCAAGGCCAGGTTGGACAGAGCTTGGAGCAACCTGGTCTAGTGGAAAGTGTCCCTGCCCATGGCAGGGGGTTGGGACTGGATGAGCTTAAAGGTCTCTTCCAATCCAAACCATTCTATGATTTATGGACTTGCAAACTCCTAGCTGTTGCTTTAATTTCAGGGTCGTTATAGGAGCTCACAGATTCACAGATCAGCTATTGTCCATCTATATTCATAGGTGCAACTCTTGCCCTGCATGTTCCAAGCAGCCTCTTGGGTGTTAGGGAGGTCTCTGACCTGTTGGGTTTTTATCAGATGCAAAGCACCAAAATATATGTAGATGGTCTGATCTTGAATACTTTCTTGTCATAGAATCATATATTGTCTTCTTGTATCTCTCTAATTTTTTCTTTTTTTAGTGGTTTAGACCCAATTCCTCTTCTGGAAGAAATCTGTCTCCTGAATATGTTGAGTACAGTTCCTACACTTTTGCTTAATATGTTAAATGTAAAGAAAGGAAAGGAGATAATTCTCTCTTCCTGCTTGTGAAGAAACTATTGCTTACCACCATCTACCAGCTGGCTGGGTCTGGGAGAAAGTGTCAGAGCTGGCAAAGCACATAGGGGATACAACTTTCACTGATGAAATTTTTTGCTGCTCTTCAGCAGTACCATAGGAGTACAAGGTTATTTGTATACAAGGTTATTTGTAAAGTAGGTTCCTTTCAGACTTGTGAATAGGAACATAGTGAGATCTTCTAGTGTTCTGCTGTAATGTTGTAGTGCAATAACTTGACACTGAGCATGTACATGTAAACAAAAAATTGGCTGTGTTTAGGATTATCAGAATGAATTTGCTGGGGAGGAAATTTTGCTGGACTGAATGGAAAATATAATTAAGGGGTTTGCTCATTCTGAGCCCAGGGACTGTGACTTTACTACCTTGAAGTCAGGCTTTGTGGTGTTCATAACTGGTATGGACAACTTAAACTGCACTTAGTGGTGGGTTTGGTCAAGAAGGCAATGATTATGCCAAACGGAACAATACTGAATACATCATTCTGTTCCTGGAAGTGTCTCAGTTAACTTGGAGAAACAGGCTACAGGGAGAAACTGGGTACAGAGAAAAGCCTAACCCATATGGCACTAAGGAGAGGTGTGGCAAGTAGTGCTAGATAAAGCTCCTTAAAAGAAAAATAATTTTATGCCACTGAAGTTGGAGTATAAGTAGGATATTGGCTATTTGTTCTTCACACGCAAAAGGCTTTGTTTTTCTTGCTGTTGTGGGGAGAGATCCGGAAAGATAGGAGGAATTACAAGAGAGCCAAGAACAAAAGCACTTCAAGTCTAGGTGTTATAAAATCTGACATACAATTTAAAATGCTTTTTTATATGTCAATATGAATTCAGAAAGGCCAGTGCTCATCAAGTTCTGATAAAACAGAAAACACACTTGATAATTTGGTTTGGCTGTGTAATGTTAGAGAGCCATGACATCTGAGAAAAGAGTGAACTTGGAGGCTTAATGATACAAGTGTTAAAAATCCTGTGCTCACATGCGTACAGTTACCCTGCCACAAAGCAGTGTAGAGGATGATTCAGGTAGGAAAGGACCTCAGGATGTCTCTGGTCCAACCTGCTGCTTACAACAGGATCAGCTCTGAGTTCAGACCGGGTTCCTTAGGTTTTTATCCTGTTGGTCTTGAAAAGTCCTCAGGGTGAAGACTCCACAGCAACTGTGGGCAACCAGCTCGACTTTGTGACTGTCCTGTAGTAATCTTACTGCAAAATAAAGCAGTGTGCTGGGTTCAGCAGGAAAGTGAGGTCAGTGGCCTGTATTGGAAGTGGAAGGAAATGAGTAAAGGTTTTATATAGAACTGTTAGATATAGTGTTGCAAGTAGAAATTCAAACCCAAAATATGTGTTCGAAATATCAGTACACCTGCAGATTCTGAGCAACACAGCAGTGGTGAGAATGCCTGACCTTCCAAAGATTTACCATTCACTATTTGCAGACATCTCCATCTGGTTTAATGCCAGGAGAGTGCCAAGAAAATTAAGGTTTATTCACCATCTGTCATACCCACAAGATCCTTTTGAATTTGATAACATTGATTCACAGCTCAGTCCAGTATGTGAGTCATCATAAAACTGAGGACCTAAGACATAACTAATAGAATGCAATATTAACCTTTTTTTTTTTTTTTCCTTGTGATTTTTGACTTGTGAAATTTCAAGTTCTGACATCTCAAGTTTCCTGATAAGGAAAAATCTGGTTTGTGATATGTGGATGTGAGCTTACAAACAGCAACATTATGGATGCATTTGACTCAGTTACAGATACGCTGAATGCAGAGGAAGATAGAACATGTACCTTAGCATAGAAAAAGATTCATCTTTGGAGCTGGATCAGAATATTAACTGTGGGGATCTCATGCTGTGTGGAACAACTGTGAATGTTGCAAACTTGACTTTAGATATTAAAAAAATACCCAAAAATCGAGCTACTGAATCAGCAAGTTCTACTCAGGTATGGGAGTGTGTGGCACAAGATAGAGCTTTTGTGCTAGACTTCAGTAGTTTCTGTTAGAATCATAATCCTGGGTAATCTTGGATATCACCAAAGGTAAAATATTCTGAGAGTTCTTGCTCATCCTTTTAGTACTAAGAAAGTATCAGGAAGAATTTGCTCACAAGTATTCTTCTGTTTGGCAACCTGCTACATACTGTAGATCTCATTTGTTAGGGTGTTACCGCATCTGCTATATCAGCTCAGCTAGCAAGCCTCACTTTCTGCTTTGGATTTTAATTTCACAAGACCTTATTCTGGTGTATGCTGAATTTAATATAATAATAGTCCTGAAGGCTACAAGTGTTTAAAGACTACCCTGAAAAAAAAGTATTAATTTACATGGAATAACTGGATCGTTGTGTTCTGTGAATTTCCTGACTATTACAACTTCAGTAAATAGTTTTCCTTCTTACAGCAGTTGTAATTTTTTTTTATTTTTTTTCTGGTGATTAGGGTCACTAAGTTTAGCCATCATCAGACTTCATATAAAGCTGTTAAAGTGAAAATCTGTAAGGATTGCATGAAGCACTGTAGATTCTCTTCAGGGAATCCAATATGGGTAAGCAAGGAAATTTGTACTTGGCTACATCTTGTTGTACTGTTGCATCCCAGTTCTTGCACTTAATATTTCTATAGCTCTGACTTAGGATAAGGGAACCTTATAGATTCTTGATAATTCAAGAAGGGTAGATTCCTATCACAGTGACGTTGAGAAGGCATTTTGTGCCTTACACCCTGTCTTGGTGATTTCTTATGTTTTGGCATTTGCATTACAGGGTTCCACATTCACAAAATGGAAGTTCAGTGTCTGTAGTACATCACAGACCTGTTAGTGTTCTAGGATGGTACTAGAAATAAGTGGAGTCTCTTGGAGGGAGTCCAATGAGTTGGCCAAGCACTGTGTTCTCAGAAGAGAACATGAATATGTGAATGCAAATGGTAACCTGTAGTGTTTTAGACAGTCATGCAGCAGGAAGTGTTGAGATTAGTCTGATTGGAGTTTATGCATATGGGATGGACACCTTCATATCTGCATAGAAACACTCATGTTTCTGCATTACCAAAATGATCCAAAACCGAAGCAGAAGACTTGAATATGCTTTGACTGGAGAGTTAGAGCACCATAGTTACGCACAAGACATGCGCATGTGTATGCATATATGTATTTATATGCACACAAACACACCTGGTTCTAATTTAAAGACAGCCTGCATTTTGAATTTTACTTTCCTGCCTTTTTCCTAGGGTAAGAAGGTCTAGGTCAATTAGCTCTCAGTAATCACAAGTAGGTATGGATGAAAATGATATTTAAGTAAAATAAGAGCTGAGGCTTAAGGCACTAGACTTTAACTAGCAGTCTCAAAATGACACCTTTGTTAATAGCTTTGATATTACCTTAAGCAAACTGTAGTTATCCCAGGTGAGCAGTGCTTAACTTTACATACCACCATCCTCCTTTGTGAAGTTTAGCTGGACTACTTTCATGACCAGTGTAAAGAGAATCATCATTGAGCAAAGATGAAGTAAACAACTGCTCACAGCTAAAAAAAATATTAATAGTTGTTAATATTCTGTTAATGTTAAGTATGTGTGGTTTCCCATGTGCAAAGTGCTCAGACAGATTCCAGACCTGCTACTGCCAAATATATCCCTACACAATGTGAAAGCCTATTAAATTCAAGAAGTCCTAGCAGGGTCAGATTTTCAGGTGTTAATTTGTGAGACCTTAAAAAAATTTATCTGGGAGAACACCTACTTAATATGCACAAAAGGCTAGACAATTAGTCCAGTGGAGCTACATCATCTGTATTTCCAATTTTAATGAAGATAGTACTGTAGCTTTCTCCTGTACAATATAATGAAATTTCAAAGCACAAACTTGGCTAAAAGAACAAAACAAAGGGGGGGGGGGCGGGGGGGAAGGCAAAATGCACCACAGCTTGTTCTTGTAACTAGATTAACTATTGTAGCCTGCTGGAGGGATATTTTCATCCCCAAAGAAAGAGGTGATTCACAAGGGTCTGCAGTAGTCGTTCCAGTAAGAAAATAAGCTGTCAAAAGAATAAGAATGTGTATTTTATGGTATGGAATCTGGTTTCCACTCTGCAGGAAATTTCTTGGATGTTATTTTTGAAATTTTGGGGCCTGAATTAATATAAAAATCTATTAAAATTTGCATCTCAGTTGAAGCCTCTCACTATATATTAAGACTTAACAAGAGGAAAGAAAGGTTCTTGCAAAAATGTTTCATGGTTCATTTGATGGATGGAAATGTGTATTTTCTTGACAGTCTGGAACTTTCCTGGAAAAAAAGGCAAAAACATTTGGGAAAACTGTTTCTTAAAGGGATGTGCAATGATTTTTGGAGTCCAGAGCAGTAGTTAATTTTGTTATTTCCCTGAGGAGGATGATTTGATGAAGTAGTTCTCAGATGCAGTTGTAAACCTATTTTGTTTATGACACTACTCATTCTTTCCAAGTTTCCTAAAGCGTGCCTTTTTGACCTGTACACTTGTTCTTTCCTGCATGTGGGTCTTGGAGAGATTTGTAATGCACAGCATCCATTTCAGTGGTAGGAAATGTTGACACTTTCCAGATGAGGAAACATAATAATACTTCATCATATTACATTTGGTAAGCACCCAGCTCCCAGGGAGATGCAGCTATCACCATGAAGTAGAAATGAAATATTCGTGAGCATGTTAAAATGCAACTCCATGAAATATATCCACTGCATAAGAACTAATAGCTTCTGCGTAAATGTTTGATTCTGCTTCTTTCATCAGAAGAGAATAAAGGACAAGAGGTTTCTCGGAGCCTCTTCAGCTGCAAGAAGAAACACTGGAAAGAGAGGGTAGGAGAACAAGCTGTTAATGAGTTATCAGAAGAAATTATTAATTTAAGAAAAATCTAATTGTTAAAATCTCAGCAAGGAAAATTGTTACTATAATTTAAATGGCAAGAAATGAAGGTCAAGAGTAAGATTCAGACAGTTCAGAGTGGTAGAGTGAGTCATGTCTGACTGAATTGTTTTACATTTGGCATATGTAACAGTTTACTTTTACAGTACACAATATAAAAAATCCAGTAAACTAAATACTCCATTGTAACACTGAAAACCCTGATACTGTTGAAGCACTGGAAGATGATAAAGGGAAATATTATATGAACAAAAGACTAGATTAGTGTTACAAAATAATAGATATGTGTTAATGAAGGTAAATTGCATAGCATAAAATTTTCAATTTGATAGTGCCCTTATAATGTTTTTTACTACTTACTGGGATGTGCTACCGGCTTAGAACCAGTAATTAGATTTTTTTTTTTTTTTTTTTAAGATTTATTTTCAGGCCAGTCTTTTCCGAGGGCTGAGGATTACTTTATAATGCATTGTTTTACCCTGTAACTCTCATCATGGAAAGATGTAATTATTTTAGTTTGGCTTAGTATTGGGGTACCAGCATTCTCTGTCTTGCATCTCTTCTGTTACTATGTAATGTAACGTTTCATTGCAGGCTTTTGATCAAAGTGGTTTTGGGTAACTTGTGTCAATCTTCACACTGCATATTCTAGCAGTTTCGACTATATAATTGCTTTCATCTCATTTGCAAAGTGTTTCAATCCATTATTTTATGGATTATGGCTATTGCTGCATTGGTGATATTGCTAATATATCTCATGAGTTGCATTAAAAAAAAGAAATAATGTGGACAAGAATAATAGAGGCAACCTGGGCAGTACCCCAGTTAGCAACTGTAAAGCAGTGTCTGCTGCCTCCAAAATTCTAAGTATTTGCATGTCCAAAGGTTGGTTGAGAAGAGTCCCAAGAGAATCCGTATGTGAGAAGAAAAAGAAATTCAGTAAAAACAATTAACTATGAAACAAGTCAGCCTGTGAGAGTTTTTCAAACCTCATACTCAATTCATGCAATTATGGTCTCTATTGCTGTCTATAAAAAGAAATGTTTGAGATTTCATGTGGCATAAATAATTAAAAGTTACTTTTGTAGACCCCTGCCAGCCAAAGGTAGGGTTAAGTAGGTTTTGAGCTTGAAGGAGTTCTCTGGTAATCAGTGAAAATAATTTAAGTGGAAAAATATGATTATTATTCTTATTAACAAGAGAAGTATGCATGTGAAATGAACTTAATTTCACCATTACTGCTGTTGATGTTATTTTTTCTTTTAAGTTAATTTCTAGCTACCTGGCTTGTGCATATCTAACTTTATCTGTTAAAGTATATTTTTTCAGAACATTTATTGACTTTTCAGCTTACTCTGAGTCATTAAGAGCAATAAGAGGTCATCTTTTCCTGTTTCCTTGCCTCTCTAAACAGTAATATTTGTACCCTTAGGTTAATGTTCCCTAATGTATGTTAGTCTCTCTGGTATGCCTTCAGGCTTCAAGAGGTAAAACCCATCGTTACCGAGTCTAAATACTAGTTTTACAGGAACTTTACCCCAGGTGACTAATAAAGAGAAGACTGAATTCAGGAGTAACATATTGACTTTCAAGGTGCTTTACCCCCTAAATAAATTTCTGATTTACTAACCCATAACCACCACGGCAGATTTCCAGATTCTATGCTGCGAGTATATTTCAATTTAGTAAGACTTCTAAAAAGTCTTTGAGATTTGTTGTTGTTGTTGTTGTTTGGTTTTTTTCTTGTTTTTTTTTGTTTTGATTTGTTGGGTTTTTTTGTTTGGGTTTTTTTTGCCTAAATTCATTAAAGGCTTTAATGTCATCATACTTAGCATTTTTTTGTGTGTGTCTTTGCCTTTGAATTTCCCAGAAAGCCAAAGTGAATTAGTCAGAATCGTATCATGTATTACTTAAACTTTTTTAGCCTTGGCTATCACACAGGAGCACATCAGTTTTAAAGTTATAGGACAGTCCTTTGGGGAATCTCCATTCAAGCATTATTTTCTTACAATTATTCTTGTATTTCATTCACATTTCCCAAAATCTTTTGTATAACTTTAAGAAACCATAGTAGATCTATCCTATTAGATATAGATGCATGACTCCAACCTGGCTTTCCTTCTGAAGAATAAAGATATCTGTTTAAATGAGTTTAAAGAGAAAATAAATCCTTATGGTTTAGAAGCATTGCTACAAGATTAAGATTACATTATTTCTGTATTTCCAAAGGCTACATTAATTTCTTGTGCTGTGCTATGTGATGCTTAGGTTTTGGAAGCAGTGATAGAATTATTTAGAATCAATCAGAAACTCTCATGCACAGGAGAAATGATGCATTGAATCCCCCTGAGTCTTTCCAGAAAGAGCTGATATTTAACTGGTTTCTTCAGTAAATTCTGGTTTTGTGTATCATTTTCTTCTTTTTATCTTGCCTTTTCAAGTGGAGACAATATTTTTTTAAATTTCCATTGCCAAATTATAGTCTTGCTGTCTGCTTCTGTGCAGGTGACATTCCTTCTTGACTCTTATGCTCAAGAAAGGACAAAGCAATAACATAATTCTGTTCTTCAAGAGGTTTGAGATTATTTAAAAATGGCACCAAGTTCAAATGTCTCTATTTCTGTTAGAATACGTGGTATTCTGTAGTGTAACACTAAATAACTTAAGCACTGTCAGCTGTAGATTCTACTATATGACCTACATACAGAGAATGTATTGTAGTGTACACCTGGTGTCAAAAGGGTCTGCCAGTACTTTATAAACAGTGGACCTGGTCAGTTTGACGTTCGTAAGATGAGTTGGATTCTCATAGCTTACATCTTCTTGCTGACATGTTCACCAGGGAGAGGTACTGAAGACAGTAGTATTCAGTAACCTGGAAATAACATGTTAAAGGTTATATTAATTATGGCACACTATGCACTATGTCAAGGGGCTGGAAGTTACAAAAGGCCAGCTAACAATGTGTAAGATTATGACAAAATTAATTAGGGCAGAACATACTGGTTATGGCTCACTGCAAATGGCATTACTGGGTGAGTTTGAACAGCCATAGAGGTGATAAAGTGCAAACCTATCAAATAAAAGTTTATCCTCAAATTACTTCTACTCATCCTTCATCTGTACTAGAAGAATGTCTGTTCTGTAACTCTCCTTCAAGGAAAGCTCATCTAGTGAAAGAAGTGGGATAAAAGTTAATTTATAGGTATTTTGTGATGCCTTTTATAATAAAGTGCTGATATAATAAAGTGCTCTGGAGTTAGGCAATGTTGAGAAGATCCCAAGTTATGTAATAAACACTCCTTGGCAAGAACCATCATTAATGTAGTGTTTAAATTAAAAATGGTTTGGAAAGCAGATTTTTATTTTTTTTTAAGTCAAATTGGGAGTGCATAACTGGGGGGGGGGGAAATAATTGTGTTTCTGTCGTTCAGAGTAAGTAGTAGGTTTTAATTGGTGTGAATTTCTGATTTACTTTTTGGAAGGATTTCAATTAAAAACTCAACCTCTCGCAGTAAAAAATAGTATTTTAAGCTGTCTCTGATGTTTCCTCAGTTTAGAACTTGGGTATGGAAGAGCAAAGATGTTTGTAAACCAAATATGTCTAAACCTGCAGTGCCACCTTTCTCTTCTCTTCCTCACTAGAAGGTAGACTGGCTAAGGAGTATTAAAATTTACACCTGTTACAAACAGCCATCGTATCTAAGGAGATATTAGATGCAGGTCGTAAAGTGTCATTACAAAAGATGAGTAGAGCCAGTGTCCGAAGATGCTGGCACATAGTGTTTTCTACAAAAAAAAAAGGCATTTAAATGTTCTCAACCAAAGTTCCTGAGGTATGTATTTTCCTTTATTCAGATTCTTTTCTTCAAGCTTAGCTTTAATGTTGAAAACCAAAAGGCTTTATATAATACTGTATAGGGTTATTAATTCTGCATGTTTCCTCCTCTGATTTTGAGATTATTTTAAAGCCAGCTACTGGGAAAAATAATGTTTGAGGTTTTCTGTTTTATCAAGAAACGTCAATCTGACTTTCATCTGAAATCTGAGAGTATGTTTATAGCACCAAAAATTATGGGAAACTAAGCTGCAGTCACCAGTGCAAAACTCTTCCTAACTCTAGCGCAACTAAATCCAGGTTTGACAGCTTCTGCTGATAACACAGTATTTAGAATAGAGGTTGGAGTAGTTCAGTCTGATGAGACTATTAAGCACAGAAGATAAACACACGTGAACAAGATGTTCCAGGAAAAGCGCAACAAGTTAGTTTGTATCATATATGTTTTTATATTAATGAAACAAAAAAACAATATAAGAATAATATTCTAAACAAAATATGATTTAGAAGAAAATGGATGTTGTGGTTTAAGCCCAGCCAGTAACTCAGAACTATGCAGATGCTTGCTCACTCCCGCACCCACCCCTTCTTCCTCCCTCCACTTCAGGAGGGATGGGGAGGAGAATCAAGAGTGTAAATCCCATGGGTTGAGACAAGAGCAGTCTGGTAACTCAAGTATAACATAAAACCACTACTGCTACCACCAGTAATAATAATGAAAAGGGAAATAACAAGGGGAAAGAATACAACCGCTCACCACCCGTCAACTGCTCTCCAGCCTTGACCAGAGCAGCAATCTGGGCTTTCTGGGTAACTGCTCCCACTTTACATCCTGGGCATAGTGCGCTGTGGTATGGAATACCCCTTTGGCTAGTTTGGATCAGGTGTCCTGTCTCTACTTCTTCCTGGCTTCCCCTCCTGCCTGGCAGAGCATGAGACTCAGAAAGTCCTTGGTCAGAGTAAACATTACTGAGCAACAACAAAAAACATCGGTGTTATCAGTGTTGTTCCCAGGCTGAAAGTCAAAAACACCGCACTGCACCAGCTACTAAGAAGGAAAAAAATGGTTGGTACTGCTGAACCCAGGACAATTGACTACATGAATAATACACAGAATTCTTAAATAGTGTACCACTGGTGTGGAAAAAAAAAAATCTTATTTATTGGTACTTATATTTTCAACAAATACAAAAAAGTCAACAACAAATTGTATCACAATGAGGACATTTATCTACAATAACAATGCTTGAAAATGTAAGTTAAATGATTGCAATGAGTAATTTTTTTATTAACATTCTGTTAATATTTACAGCCAAATAATGTAATGAACAAATCAACCATTAATATTAGTCTTGAAGTATATACTTTTCCAAGATCAAGCATTGCACTGATCATTCAAGCCTATTTTATAATCTCATCTGTTACCTTTTCAATATTTTACACATACTAGATTTTAAGAATTACTTTATATATGTATACCTAATCATTGATACTGTAAAAACAAGTGTTTCATTCTGCCACTTTGATTAGTCCAAATGAGATGTAAGTACTGTGAGTATGTAAGTACTAGGGCCTTGATTTTAATTACTATTATTTTAATCTTCTTGTGTCCTTAATCAGGCAACGGGTTCACTGTCTTCAGTTTGACTACACCCTTTAAGCACTAATGTAATAAGGCAGCTACATGAAAGAAAGGTCATGACTGTATTGCTACCAGAAGATAATTTCCAAAACTCTGCCTGTATTCCTCATATCCTTCTTTCTGCCATATCTGAAAGTTTTCAAAGCATTTATTGCATCTTCTGTTTGTTTGCCTTTCTCCTTCTGCTATATCACTAGACAATTTTAGTGTGGCAAATTACTGTGGCAAGTATTCAAGATTTAGTCAGCATTTCAGACAGAGCTGTCTTGTTATAAATTGTAATATGCATCATGTTCTAATTAAAAATACTTAGTGTGTTGAAATTCACAAAAAGAAGTTACTCTATCTTGTTTGCTTAGAAACCGGGAATGTGTTTTGCTTGCTCACTTTGAGGCAGTTGCGTGTAGTTTATCTTACGTCAAAACAGATTATTTTGGAGTGAGAGCCAAGTAGTATTTATCGCCAGCTGCCTCGATTAAGAGACGGGACTCTGCTTGGTGCAAGCAACGTGTCATTTTATTGTAGTTACACTGGGTCATTTATACAAGA
>WYDI02002828.1:11650-32096 GCA_009867235.2 Psittacus erithacus | reverse complement strand
GGTGTCCTCAACATAAAAAGGACATGGAACTGTTGGAACAAGTGCAGAGGAGGGCCACGAGGATGATCAGGGGACTGAAGCACCTCCCATATGAAGACAGGCTGAGTAAGTTGGGGCTGTTCAGCCTGGAGAAGAGAAGGCTGAGTGGAGACCTCATAGCAGCCTTCCAGTATCTGAAGGGTGCCTATGAGGATGCTGGGGAGGGACTCTTCATTAGGGACTGTGGCGACAGGACAAGGGGTAATGGGTTCAAACTCAAACAGGGGAAGTTTAGATTGGCTATAAGGAAGAAGCTCTTTAGTGTGAGGGTAGTGAGGCACTGGAATGGGTTGCCCAAGGAAATTGTGAATGCTCCATTCCTGGCTATGTTCAAGTGCAGGCTGGACAGAGCCTTGAGTGACATGGTTTAGTGTGAGGTGTCCCTGCCTATGGCAGGGGGTTTGGAGCTAGAT
This sequence comes from Psittacus erithacus, assembly GCA_009867235.2. Taxonomy (NCBI): domain Eukaryota; kingdom Metazoa; phylum Chordata; class Aves; order Psittaciformes; family Psittacidae; genus Psittacus; species Psittacus erithacus. The sequence continues at coordinate 31,644 of WYDI02002828.1, read as the reverse complement.
GATCTTAAGGTCCTTTTGAACCCTAATTATTCTATGATTCTATGAAACAAAAAGAGAAAGACGAAGATTCTTAGAGACTCACAATAATGAGAAATTACATTTCTAATCTTCAGAAATTACCTTACAGACCAGTATCTCTCTTCATTTATTAAGTGGTGTAAGTTTGACTCAATGAATCAAAAGATGTTGAAGCTGTAGCTCAAGAAATTCCCCCTTTCTCTATCACTGTGTATGTAGACGTCCGTACAAAATCTGGATATTCCCCGGACTTTTAGATACCAGTTTACCTGCATTTTGCACAGGTTCAGTGTTGGAAACCTGAAGAAAAAATTCATCTCCTGAATAAATGATTTCTGAGAGTCACGGCTTTAGATGTGTGCAGTAGAGGGACAGGGACATTCCACAGAGGAGCTCTGTTTGCATCAATGCAGAAGCCCCCTTTGCAAAATAAACTGAACCGCTCACATGAATAACACTGTACAAGAATCTGGTGTTACGGTATTACCTCAGGAAAGAAGTTTTCATTTGTGACTTGGTATGCTGCTGTGTAACAGTTCTGAGCACTTGTTGTGCAGATCAAGCCTTTTAATCATTTTTGCTCTGAAACCTGTCAGAAATTAAGGTGAAAATACTTTTAGCTACTCCTTTTTGTATATTTACATGACAAGCTGAAAATACTTTCGGTTAATGGAAGAAGGATGGTATAAGGCAGAATTTTTAATAAGTAATTTGTTTTATTTAGGGCAAATGAATCTTGTGGGTTTTTTCAGGGCAAGCCAGGGATTCAGTGTGTTATCTTTCAGTGATGGGGATGTTTGGGAGACTGCTCTCTAGTCACATATTTGTTTTTACCTACTGCTTTGATGAACAAATGAAGTAATATATTTAGGAATCATACTGTCAGCCAATGAGATTTCCGTACCATGGTGGAGAAAGAGGGAATTTCCTGACCTACAGCTTAAACTACATTTAATTCATTGAGTCAAACTGCAATACGGAAATTATTATGACGGTTGCAAATATTTAGCACTAAGAAAAACAAACACAAACCACAAAAATAGCTATTTAAATTACAGGATGCTACCTGTTGTCTTCATAGATAATCTTTTAATGAACAGATCCTGTTTTTTTTCAATGAGTTTCCTCTTCTACAATTTTTGATTACTTCTTTATTTTTAAAATCCTGTGAGGCATCAGGATTTTCTTAACCTCTAGTTCTTGAGATGCACTTCTTAGTAGTGACTGATGATATAATTCAGGCTATTTTATTGCTCTTTGCTTTTCAGGCGAAAATACAGGTATTTCCAGCATGCATATTCACGACTGTGACTTTGGAATTCTCTTCCCTTGTACACTTAATGTCAGTAAAATAAGATCACTTAAAAATGTATGAAGAGTAAGTGAAAAAAAAGAGGATGGATCCTATAAAAGTAAGTCTCATAAAAAACTGAAAATATTGTTTGTGGAATATGTTTTCAATCACTAGAAAAAAAATTAGATTAGTTGATAAGCAATATAATATTTTCATGAAATTGACCTGTAATATTCAAAGGCTTGAAGTACTGCAGTAGACTACTATCTGCAAGTATAGAAAATTTGTTTTCCTAACTACTGAAAACATCTTCCAATGCATATTTTATTGCCGTCAGTTGTTGCCAGTGTATGAAAGGTGATACTTTCTCAGTTAATTTATTTTCATTTCCTGTTTGCCAAATGAAATAACCAGCTATACCACCTGAAATGCTCTTGCAGGCAGACAGGAACTCAATTAGCAAGAATAATAAAGTTCCTTGGTCATCATTCAGTGAGCACAGTCCATTCAAAAGACCTTTTGCCAACCAGCTGCCTATTAAAGAGTCATCTTGGCAGTTTTCTGAATATGGATCACATCAAAGCAAACATAAATTTGTTTGCTAATTGCTTACATTACAAAAAAAATATAGTAAGACTAAGTCACTTTCTTTTTAATACTTGAATTTTTATAAAGGAACCTATATTGCTTGACTAATCTATAGGAAATATGTAGATAGGAGAATGCACGTTATTTACCTCTACCTACAGGTACTTGCGAAAGATAGTCTTTTCATGTGCATGAATTAACATATATTTCCTCTCTGAAAAGGAAAATGGTTTGCCTTAATTGTGTTGTCTATCTAATAAATAATGTAGATTGCCTCTAGTCATTCTTTTGCTTCTTGACAGTTGAATAGACAAGAGGCAACCATGTCGGCTTTGGGTATATCAGGGATTGCATTCTAGCTGGTATTTGCATGTAGTGAAGTATGCCAGTCAGGGGATTTGATTCACCTTGGAACATAAAAATTCCTCAGGAAACAAATGGTTGGCTGCTTATACAGCAAATGGCTAGTATAGGACTAGCTGGGTTTCATTGTCTGGATGACAAGTCAGGAATTTACTTTCTTTGTCTGAAGTACACATAGTCCCTCAACTGCAGCTTTCATGTGTGGTAGTAAGAATGTAGAGGAACAGTCAGCATCATGTTTCTAACAAAAACTTAATTTTTATATGTCTCTGAAATACGTTTCCTTCTGATAGTTCTCCCATTGCCTGGAAACTCGGTAGGCTGTTATATCTGTGTCACAATGAAAACAGTGCTCTGAAGCATTTCGACTGATATGGGGTTTGGGTTTATGCTCTTATTTGGGGTAGGATAGTTTGATGACTAAAAGTTTCCTTTATGCCATAGCAGAATTGTTTTTTGCACCACCTTACATCCTTATTTAGAATTCTGTTCTTTTCAGTCTGCTTTTTTGAAGCATGTATTTTGGAGTATTTAACAGACCTTTATATCTCAGCCAAAGCAGTTTAAGAAATTATGCACAACTTGAAAAGACTCTTCCGTAAGTCTTTAGATACTCATAATATTTTCCAGACAATCTATGTAAGTTTGCGCATCCTGGCAGATTGCAAAGAGAATGTACTATTGAATTCATGTTTCTCTCTCATTTTAAATCTTTTGCTGATTACTCATGTTCTATACAAAATCATAGTAAAGTTTTTTCTAGTGCTCTGCAATGACTTACAGAAACTGCTTTACTGACTGGAAGACACAATGTTACTGAGACAACATGGAAACACTTCTCATATTTGCTAGAGGAATAATTGTGCTTTCGGAGGTGGCACAACAGCTTTCATATAAGGCAGTGGAATAACTCATGTCTAAAGAGACCTTTAGGACTTTGAACCCACAGTAGTATTAACTTGAAGCTCTAAAAAGTTCATTCGGTCACAGAGAAATGCATTTATTACTACATTAATTGGGAGCAAGGCACAGTGTTGCCAACAAGCAAGTTTTCTGTCATGGCGCTAATGGGTAGAAATGCTACTAAACACACACACCCCTCTCAGGCTGCAAGACGGCCTTCATCAACATGATCTGCAGCATGGGCTGCAGGGGAATCTCTGCTCTAGTGCCTGGAGCACCTCCTCCCCTCCTTCCTCACTGATCTGTGGGTTTGTAGAGCTGTTTCTGTCACATATTCTCACTTCTCTCTCCTCACTGCTGTTCTGCAGCATTTTTACCCCTTCTTAAGTGCGTTATTCTGGAGACAATACCAGCATCACTGAAGGGCTTAGCTTAGCCAGTAGTGTGCCTGTCTTGACACTGTCATTGGCTCTACTAAATGTGCTGGCATCTCCTGATGTCTTCTCACAGAAGCCATCCCTGTATTCTCCTTCCTCTTCCATTTTTTTCAACAGGAAAATGTTGTGTTCGTTTGGGAGTGGGGGGAGGGGTGTTTTTATTTTAGAGCAGAAGAAAACTTACATTATTTCTTACTTTTAATTCAGAAAAATCAACCAAATTTTTCACTTCTTCTATAAGAGCAACAGAGATAAAGTAGCATTTTTTTTACAATTTACATTAATGTTTTAGATATTTCATTCAGAAAATTGTAAAAATTTTTTTTATTTATGTATCAAATATTTCTCAGTTTTCTTGACTATTGTGCAACATCTGAGTCTGGCCAAGCATAGGAAGTTTCTTCAATGGTTCATTACTCGCATCAAGAATCCAGACAAAGTATGCTTTATTGCCTGTCATGGCTCAGTTTAGTGAGAAAGAAAACTGAAGCTTCCAAGTCATGTGCAGGATAATTGTCTCTTAAGTACTATCAATTCTTGGCTGTGTGGCTCAGTTCTAAGAGTTGGACACAACCTTCTTTTTTTGACAGATCCCTCACTCATCTCTTATCTCCAAATGTGTGAAACAAGCTCAGTGTAATGTGGAACGTAAAACAAGTTATACTTCAGAAAGTGAATGTCAGCCATACAAGTACTTTCCGCACTGTAATTGTTTCTGTAATATAATACTGTTATATTACCTCTTTTACTTGATACGTAATATTAAATGCAGTGCTATGCTCGGTTTCATTATTTTGTATAATGGCAAAGACAGTGCACCTTGGTATCTAAAATCCTTTATCATTTGTTTAAAGATAGGAAACAAGAGGCAGAAAGGATATTTAGGCCATTAAGACCAATGCCTAGCTTCAAATCTCAGACTGTGATGTACATTATTATGTATGTCATGTAATAACAACTATGGAGGCCATGACAAGTATAATCTCAGCATTTTGGAGACTAGATCACCCAAAAAAAAAAAAAAAAAAAAGATTAATTTTGAGCTTGGATTCTGATATATGTTTCCCTAAGGAAAGGGAAGGGTCTAGGAACTATTTGATGTGTCAGTTTTGCTGGTTACATACTCTTCAGATATAGTGACTCTTCCCTCAAACACAGATTTCAAAAACCTTGATTTTATGATTTACTATCATAAGGTTGCATTGAAATCTTTCTTTTTTTCTCCCCTTAAGCTTCCATCTCCAACTTTGTTATTTGAAGAAGCATAAGGAAAACAGAAAAATTTCATTTCTTCAAAAGTTATTTCGTCTTATAACCACTGCTGTTTTACCGTGGGCCCTCTCGGATCAATACTACACCAGGTGCTGGTCTTAGACTCTAGCTTTTCTCTCACTTTAGCTTTTCTCCCAGTCACAGTTGCTAGATGAACCTGGTTTTTGTTTTTCTGTTTTCAACCAATATCCTCAATGTTACCGTTATTCTTGAATTTTTAAACCAGTGCCAAAGTGGAAGAAGAGAAATTAATGAGATTTTAAGATTTCAAAGTATGATTGGCGCATGGAAAATAGCTTCAAAATAGCAGATAAAGAATTTGAATTCTGCATGGAAACTTCCAGTCATTCTGATATCACTGCAAAGTAGAATGTAGAAAAGCTTGTAGAAAAGAATGTAGAAAGCTTTTATGTTATTCCTGTATATTCCACCTGATGTCAGTAATGGGAATATTTTTCCTTCCTCTGCTGTTGACAGATGTGCTGTGACCAATTAGTTTTTGGTACAGTTGGCTAATGCAGTTAGCAAAATCAACAGTTCTACTTTCCTGGCTTGCTTCGGTGTTAGAGAACAAAAAGTATATTCATAAATAATCTTATAATTTTTAAATACTGGGACTAGAATTGTTAGCTCTTCTTTAATGTTTAACAAGTAGTGAACATTATTTTGTGGAGCCTAATTCAGTGCATTAGCCAGTTGTGACCAATTTTTGACAAATTTCTGACATTTTCAGGACACGATGCATTTTTGCTTTCATCTTCTGTGCCACCAGTTCATAAAAACAGGCTGATTTTATAAAGTTGTACTGAGGCTTTTGGTTGACTGCTTAAATGAGCTGCTCAGCTATTTAAATGAATCTTCATCAGTTCTTTAAGGGTTTTCAGACATTTTCCAAAAGGAAAATGTCTCCAAGCACTTCAAATGCTCTTGATGTTCTCAAAATTTTTGCTTTATCCACTAACTTAGTGTTGGTGTAATTCTTTTTTATGACATTCAGAAGTGCCGGAATGCTACATAAACATAATGTCTTCAATATCCTTCAATCCCTTTCTTTTTTTCAAATATTTTTTCTCCTTGTTTTTTGATGTTATTCCCTTCAGAAATTGTTTTCAGTTGGCTTAGCTTTTCTCTTTTCTCTAAAAATCTTGCCTCAAGCCTTCTAGTCATATCATTCACTGCAGACATATAAATAGAAAGAGACAGGCAATGCCATGATACAGACTCCAATAATTTATAAATAATGGAGGAAATATTAATGGCTATACTTCTTGATTTCATGAGTCTGTGTATGTGCTACAGCTTAATTAACTTTTGCTACCACTTCTTCCAGTTTAACAAAATGTACCGTATATCAGAGAGTCACACAGAATCACAGAACAGTTGAGGCTGGAAGGTGTCTCTGGAGATCATCTAGTCCAAATCTTTGGTTCAAAGCAGGGTCAGTCACAGCTCAGAGCATTATCCAGTTTGATTTAGAGTATCTCAAAGGATGGACACTCCACAATGTCTCTGGGCAACATTTTCCTTGGTCTTTTCCATCTCTCACCTTTACAATTAAAAAGATTTTCCTAATTTTAAACATAATTTCCTGTGCTTTGATTTGTGCCCATTGCCTCCTATCCTGTTCATTAGAAATTACTGTAAGGAGATGTCTTCTTTACCACCTTCCATCAGGTATTTATACACATTGACAAGATCCCACTGAGCCTTCTTTTCTCCGTCTCTCTCAACCTCTCTTCATACGAAAGATGCTCCAAAGGTTTGATCACTTTCAGGCTCTTAGGGGCCTCAGATTCTGAAGACAAACTATAAAAATGATTCAATGGTAACTGAATTAACTGCAAAGACTGAGGCAAAGAATGAGTATCTTGGCTTTCTCCATGTTGTGTGTTGCAGGTTTCCTGTCTTATTCAGCAGCAGGACCACATTTTTCCCAGTCTTCGCTTTGCTGCCAATAAACCTTTCTTCAAGGCGTCTGAAGAGAGTCTGATCTCCTAAAACCAAGGCTTGTGATTTGCTTGTTGCATTCTCCCCTTTCCTCAGGACCCTGAACTCTACTATCTCATGTTCACTGTAGCCAAGGTTGCCCCTCACCTTCTGCCTGACCAATTCTTCCTCGTTTGTGCATTTCAGGTCTAGCAGAGTACTTGTACACTCATTGTCCCACTGATTCCTGTGTTGAAAAGTTATCATCAATGAACCTCAGAAAACTCCCGAATCATGTATGCCCTGCTTTGCTGTCCCTCCAGGAGATTAGAAAAGGTTAATGTCTGGAAGACCGGGGTCTGTTAATGTGAGTTTTCTTCCCATTTTCTGAAGATCATCTCTTTATTTTTCTTTCCTGATTAGGTGTTCTGCAACAGATGTCCACCACAATGTTGCCAATGTTGGTTTGTTGTCTAATCCTAATGCATAAATTTTCATCTACCTCATCATCCATCTCAAGGCACAGTTCTGTCCATTTTCACCACTCTCACATAAAGGGTAATTCTCCCTCTCCAGCTTCCTGGACTATATCATCCATAGCAGTGCTCCAGTTGTGTGAGCTATCACACCACAACTCTGTGATCCCAGTGAGATTGTATCCCAGGAACTGCACACACATCTTTCCATGTATAGTGGCATACTCTTTTCTGGGGGTGAAAAAATAATATTCCTGTTCAAATCTGCTATAATTCAGTGTGGATTCAAATCAATAAAAATCTTTCTTTCCTAGAAACCCCAGGATTTTCTTGATGTTTGTCTTTCTTCTCTGGAATAGATACAGGCTATGCTTATTCACTCAATTTATCAGGATCCTATAGACTATTCATCATAGGCTGTCCAAGCAAGCCAACACCATAACAAAGTAGATTGCTCCTGTATGGTGTTATTTTGTGTTTCATCACTTCACTAAGTTTCTTAGTGACTTGATAGAAAATGACCCATGTTTTATAATACCAGTGATAAAATATGCCGGTTTTCCATAATATGCCATACTGCTTCATTGTTATTATTGGTTTTCATATTATTATGACCATTTGCAAAGCCATCAGCCTGAATTGTTCCATCTGATCTTAGACAGTTAAACAAGATGCCTAAATTATTATCTTAGTTGTCTGAGCTAGTTTACTTGATGTTATTACCTTGCTGTAGCATACTGCAGTAATAAATTCTGATAAAAGGCAATGCTGATCCTAGGTGCATTGAATTTTTCTCCAGGGAAACCCACGTCTCTCTAGTAAAGAAACATACACAGATAGCTTAGAGATCTTTACAACACCAAAGAGAATGGTGTCTAGGAGATCTTGTTAGTCTGACAAAGATGAGCAGTGTGATAAACCCATTGTCTTTGTATACACACTACTATGGGTCTGAAACCCATAAAACAGTAAAAATTAAGATTTCTGTGTGTTTCACTGGTGTCTTTTCCTGCAGTTTCTGCAAGTTGCACATTTCATTGCAAACAGAGTCCAAACAACATGGAAATTAGTGTGTTTTTCTTTGGCAGCAGTGGCATCCTTTAAATAATTATTAAAGTCCCATAAAGATTTCAAAGTTTCTTCTCCACATTCTTCTGAGTGCATCCTTGAAAGCGCCTTAGCTCTGATACTTGCAATACTGATTCTGTTTCAGATATTTCAGTTGACAGCTTACAGTTCCTACTTTTATTCCCTGAGAAGACATAGTCAAGTATTAATCCTGAAGTTTCTTCTTTTGGGATTCAAAGAAGTTAAACATCCAACATCACAGAAACACCTGAAAATTTAACCCAAATACTTCTGGGTGTCAGAATCACATATTGGAGCCATAATGTTATAAATTCTGTGGGAATTAAGGCATATATCTCTTGGACTGCGGTGTATTTGATTTTAAGTGAACTATAAAAACATGTTGATTCTAACTGAAACAGACATGGTAATATACTGGCATGCATTCTTTTGAATATACTGGCTCTTGGCAGATACAGATGTTGACTGCCTACTGAATTTGGCCTTAAGATATCCATCTTAGGCAGGGAACTTCCAATAAAACTAGACATCAGATTTGCATTCAGAAACAGGGAAGGCGAGACATGTTACTCTTTGGTTCTGGCCAGCATAATTGTATCCCACAGGACAGCAAAAATTCTTGTTATTCCCCTCTTCCCATGAGGAATCCAGAGGCTATGCTCCTCTTATTAGGTGTTGTTAGATTTTGTCCAGTACTTTGCCAGAGTTCTTTATTGTCTCTTCATGTACAGTTGCGTAAATAGAAAGAGATGAGTAATAGTAGAACACAGAATACAGTTACCTGTAAATAAGAAAGATATATTCCATCAGAAGCCTTATAAAATCTGCTCAATGTCTGGGGCAATAAAACATCTTGGTCTTCCTTTCTCTTTTCTCCCTTCACCATTTTTTTTTTTTTTTTTTTTGTAGAATGGGTCACTTTCACTGTCCTGCTTAACTAAGAAAACAGAAAAGCCAGATCTGTTTGTTCAACATTGATATGAATCTTTCTCACCTCCCCACCTACTAGTGAAGTACCACAGTTGTAAGGCATCTTGTCACATCAACTGTCTATCTTCCTATTTCAAGTCCCAGACATAGTTTAAACTGCACTGAAAACAGCCTTGCTAGTTCCTTCTTCGTGGTACCATGTCTTCCACTGGACTGGCAAAAAATGTGTATCTTAGTCATGAACTAGAATACACCAAGTGAAAAAAAGGGATCTTTCTTTTGTCCTCTGGTGGTTATTTCTCAGCTAGATCAGTCCCCCAAACTAGATTACAGTCCAAGCTGTTATACCAGCAGAGAAAAATATAGTGATGCAGAGGGGAAAGTGCAGACCATTCTGGGTTTTTTTCTCTGAGCAAATTTTCACTCAAATAACCATCAAATTACAGTTTCATGTTACTACAAGCATCTTTGCCTGCCTGTGGCCTCTTCTGCAGCAGGACTAATTCTTAGGTGAGGTATATTCTCTGTAGTTCTTCATTCTATGATTTTGGTTTTAATATCTTCTTTTTAATGAAATCTGAAATGCAAGTTACAGGTGCAGGTATACATGCAAAAAAAATACTCTAAATACATATGTATGTATATGTATGATGGAATAAACTACATTACTCTTTGACAAATTTGCCTTTATTCCTAGTCATTTTCTTTGAATTAGGGATTTTCTGATTGTCCATCACAAAGATGATCAAATGCAAGCCCACAACCCAGAAGAGCAAAGATTTGCTATTTAGTTGCTAAAAGTAGGCCTCCTCCCTCAGCTGGGTAAATGGGTGGGTGCAGCAGCCAGTGAAAGAGTAGTTAAAGGTAAGCTGCAGGAGGCTGAAGGATGAGTAATTTCTCAAAGGGACAGTGGCGAGGAACAAGTCAGGGATTATTTTCTTAGCTAGCATTGCTTCAGCTCAATAGAGCTCTTATCAGCAGTCTAACAAAATACAAATCCTGTTAACACACAAGGCTACAGCTGTGGTAACTGCTGGGATCAATGAAGGTGTAAATTCTAAATATGGGCATGAGATCCTGATGCTTTTAGTTTAATTAACCCTGATATAAAATATATTCCATAGTGATTTCTTTAAAAAAATTTTGCATACCACAAAAGTTAGACTTCGATACAGTCATAAGAGAAAAACATTAGTTTCAACTCCTATGGCTAGCAAATGCTAATAAATGTGCTGAAGCCCTGCTTTACTTTAACCATAAAATATCTGGTCAATGCTAGTTGCATTAAGTCCTATCAGCTGACATGTTAAAATGCACATTGTCCTCACAAGAATTTTAATGTGAGTTAGCTATCAAATACTAGCTAGTATCATGTGTCACAATCGTCAACTCATTTCATGAAAGTATGACTTCTAAACATTTATACAGTGACTATTTGACAGATATTAGAAAAAATTTTGAACCTGCTTTATATGCTATAAATCTAACAGTGACAAAAGTAATTGCCACACTGTGTGTTTCAAGAGATCCAAAAAAATTACTGAGCCTTTAAAGATAAGGATTTATGAGCAGCAGAAGAGTGAAGTATCCTTTGCTTTAAGTTACCATAAAATTTTCTCTTCCTTGTAGCCCTCTGGTGACATTTCATGATGACTTTGGATTGTAACCTGATAAATGAGAAATGCTGACATAAACCCTAAGTTGTAAGCTCAGTTAGTAGTTTTCAAGACCTCCAGCACTTCTGTTATTTTACTGAGTAGAAAGTTTACGTTGATTTTTTCTATGAAGTGATCTGCCTTTTGTGCTGGGGTAACAGTGAAGATTGCTAGTAAAAATCTTAAGATTATGTAGACGAAAGAAAGCCAGAAAGAGCTGCCATATAATTCAAAACAATTTATGAACTACATGTTCTGTATTCTGTGTTTTTTCTCAGCCACTGCTGTGGTAGCTAATGTCTCCCAATAGTGAGAGTGACACTTACTGATGGCATAGTTTTAAGATAACTGTATTCCATTAGCAGATTTCTGTGTAAATCCCTAGGATGCATTGATTGATAACACAACCCCACATGGAATTTCAGTACAAAGCTTTCATGTTACTGCACATCACATTAACTCTGCATCTCAGAAAATTTTGCAGTGAATTTGTTAAAAAAAATAAAAAAAGGTCAGTCCAATCTAGCTCTATGTGTCTCTTTCTAAAGAGAGGCAGTAACTTCATTTTTTTGTGCCTGAGTAGTGCGTTTGGAATAGTTGTGATTCCAATTAATCAAGGTCAATTCATGCTCATTACAGTGCACATGAGATGAGCAACTAACTACTGGTAAGACAACTAGCTATTTAGCTGGATTATAGCATTGCTGCTAGTAAATTATTTCCTCACGTATATGGCCCAGTTACTGAACATCAAATTCATAACTATTTTCAGTTCTAGAAAGTGCTACTTACCACATTTATATACAGATACAGCACAGCTGTTAAATACGTACCACGAGGCACTGTAATAAACCAGGGCTTATTCTATCCTTACTTTCAGATGACATCTGCATTAAGCATTGGCCTTTCCTCTTTCAATAACTGCTCAATATTTTGAGCTGTGTTAGTGAGGCACATTACATTTAATTAATGTAATAAAGGTGAAATCATAACCCCATTGGAGTCAGTGTTAGGACTTCCCTTAATTCAGGTTAGGAACAATTTCACCCAGTAAGCAGCTGATTGTTACTATCGTGTAAAGGCAATTACTTGTTTAGGAAATATATTGAGTCACACTGCTTATTTAACATTGGGTAGCTCCATCTAGCTTGAAAAGATCTAGTATGTTAATGCTAACAAAGAGTTTGACCGAAAGATTTCCATTCATAGAACTGAAGATGTTTAGTTTTGATCACTCCATTCAACTAAATTACATCTAAATTTAGAAGGATACAAAAAGTGATTAAACACCTTAGACACTAACAAGTTTGGGTGGTTTTTTTTTTAATAAAATCATGTAAATAAATAATCACTTTCTCTGTGTGGGGTTGGTTGTTTGTTTTAGTGTGTTTTTTTTTTGAAATGGAGCCATAAAAGCTTTAGGAACAACATTTTTTTTGCTATAGCACATCATTAGTGCTACCTATTTTTGCTGTCCCATGACTAGCATTTATGACAAGCCACAAAGTACACTAGAATGGTGTGGTAAATAAGCAGAATACAATCAAATTATTCTGTCAACCTTTCAACTCTATAACTAGATTGTGGCCCTGTTATCTTCACATTCTATTATAATGAAACGTGGAGCAGCAAAGTGCAAACATACATGAATTCCTAACTACAACATCTGTAGCAAACCCAAACATACATATACCTTTGCATAATGTATGTAGGCAAACCTTCGAGGAATCCTCCAGACTTCTTACTAAAAAGTTATAGGGCAAATCTGTTCTAAATGCGATCCTGTCAATTACAGTGCAGCTGCACCAGGAATAAATATGGCGTACTGTCACCGTGATTGATGATTTGGCTAGACCGGCTCAGAACTGGGTCATAACAAGAATGGGGTTTTTTGATAAATTCTCTGCACTGACTTTCTACTGTGACATCCACTTAAAAACCAAACTCGGAAGACCACAATTTTTAACATGATTTGTTTCATAAGGAGAAAGAAGTAGTCAAGATAAAATTAAACTCGTAATGTTACTTTTGCGTAAGGGGACTATTCACTTATTATAACAATAGGGGGAGTTGTTGATTTCAGTATATACTTTCCACATTTCCATTTGCATTAATGAGAGCTTTATGCAAAATCCCAGGAGTATCAATGGGAGAATAGATCATTAGGAGCCTGATAACTCTATTTGTTACTATGTATGAACTTTCTTGAGCACTTGACTTTAAAACGGACTTTAAACCAAAGGTAGCTGCAACTCCTTATGCTGAAAAACAGTAATGATTTGGGAACTAGTATCATTCACACTAAAGTGTTTTCTCCTGTAGGAAATCTCAGCAAAATGATAGTAGTCCTATATTTTACCATGACACTCTGATCACCTAAAATTGATAGAAAAGCTTCCAGCTCTCAGCAGCAACCTTCCAGCTTCCTTGCTGCCAAATTCATTACCAGTTTTAGATTTTGTTTCCATTACAGCTGGCCATAGACAATGTCACACACTTACAGACTTTTTCATAGTGCTTGTAGTTGTGGTACCCACTGTGGCTTTTTTTACAGGAAACCATACTGATTTTCATTAAGAATATTTCTGTTCTTCAGTTATGAGCTGATTGCTTCTTATGTCAACTATTTTATTTCTGCCTGGTACCAATTTCAAACTAATCTCAGGATAGCTAACTAGGTCAGCCTCTGACATTTTAGTACTGAGCTAAAAGGTTTTCATCCAGTCCTATGGAATTTCTTTGGGAAAAAAAAAAAAATAAAGCAACATAAATGGACTTCAGAGCTCTTTATCAGAGTGGGCTCTGAACTTTACAAAGCTGAGACATTTGTCATTACTGGTGTTGCTGAATGTAGTACCCATACACTCATAGCAGTTCTCTCCATGTCTATGTTCTAGTGTGATTAGCTCCTGCTTTCTAAACATATATGCTTAGAGTGATGTTGGCTGCTCTATATTTACCTGTCTCCCTCCCAGTATCACACTCACAGGTTTCTTAGGGCTTGTACCCTTGTCCCTTTCCATCCTTAGGTGCAAAATCTGGAAAGCAGATTGCATATGTTGTTACTCCCTACTGTATTGCATTAGAGCTCTGGCACTCATTGTCCATGAGATAGCACCCCAGCATGCCTCCTTAAAAATGAGGCAAACTGACATAACAACTTAAGTGGGAGTTTTTATTAATTTCAGATATTTTGATTGAAAGATATTAAATTCTCTTTAGAGAGTGACTGGGACGTGATGAGCAAGAAGGAAAAAAAAGTAAGCAAAAAATTCTCAACAGGCATAATAGCAAACATAAACTGCTCTCAAATCCTTCGTCAAAGAAAAAAAAAAGTGTACATTTACCCCTTTTGTCTGTCCTCCAGTAATCAATTAAATTAAATTTTATAGGATTTATCATCCTTTGATCTGCACTTCTTACGGGGATGCATGACTATTAAGCTGTGTTTATTTCTGTCTGAGGCAGATAAAATCTTTTGATTTGGGATGAGAAGCAGGGTCAGAAGATAAACAGATTCACATGACTGGCAATGACATAGAGATGAGTAATTCTGGCTGTAGCAGCAAATCAGAAAAGAGGCATTTTTTTGGGAATGAAAGATTAAATATGTAAAGTGAGTCTCTGATGACAAAAATCTTAGTGCATATTTAATAATTCCCAGCACTTTGTCTAGTTAATAATGACCTCAACCAATCAGAATACATGAATTTTCAGATACTGCATTATTAAGATATAACTATGCAGCAATTTAACAAAAATAAACCTTTAATCAGGTCAATTCTGCTCCAGTTTAAAGTTATTATTTGCAGGCATCATACCTAAATCTAAGTAAGTTCTCATACTACATTTGTACATTGTGGTTTTGCCAAATGCTCAAATCAGTCTTTAGTCACCTGTCCACTAGGGACATGTTTACAACCATGTAGCACACTACAGAGACAAAAAGTTGAGTGAGTTTCAAGAATTAAGAAGTGATAGAAGTCCACTACAGTACCATTATGCAGGCATAGGCATAATTTCTTCAGACCTGAGCTAATGTCTTTACCCCCACTATCAAAACCTTGACACATAAGGCCAATACAAATGGGAAATAGCAATCCACCAGAGACATTTCTGTTCCCTCATTCATATCCATGACTGCAGGGTGAGCTATAAAAGCTCTGTCCAAAAATGTGCAGGGCAAAGTGCACAACTATATTGAAGACCTTTGTGCTGACAGGACATACATCAAAGTTGAGTTAAAAAGCAGGAGGGAAATTGTGAAAAGCAATGATGAAACACTGCAAGAAAAAGATAGTTATGAAAACCCTAGCTTGGTATACATAGCTGAGTCGCAGCTCCATCACAAAAAAGAGAATAATTCCTACCACAACAGCATTAGGAAAGAATCAGACGAGACCAACAGATAATTTTACAAAATGTATTTAGCTACAAAGTGTAGAGAATGTTTGAAATAAGTTGCTTCTCTAGTGGTCATCTCAGTGTAATACTGTAGGTCAGTTTAACGATGGGGAAAATATTCAGAGCTTAATTGATACTGCCCCCCTTGAGTTGCTATATAGAAGGCATAAATATGACAAGTAATAAAGGGAATATGTCATGGTAAAGTTTGGCAGTGCTAGTCACTAGAACATTGGTGTGTCAAGTTCAGTGGGTGTGTAAGTACTTGTATAATCTCTGCACAGAAAACATTTCTGTCAGGTCACTGAAATCTGTGTGTTTATGCAGGAGTCATCAGGTAGCAATTGGAAAGTTATATGCAACAAACAAGTAAGAAAAAGGAACCTTTGCTTTTAGGAGCTGCAAAGTTTCCACCTGTTGAAGAAAAATGGAAGATCTGCCTACTGCAAATATCTTTACCTTTTCTGCTTCCATCCTTGGAGTTTATTCTGTATCAGGGGTACAGTGTCTTCAGTATGCAATAGATATTGTCTTGCTCAGAATTAGTTGTGGGAAGCAGATTCCATAAAAAAGGAGCATATAAAATGTTTATCTTTACAATTTTTAGTTTGTGTGCAGTTTTATATCAATTTAGTTATTTTTAAAGCTATTTTTGAATTTTTTTCTCATCATCAAGACAGCCATTTAACTGGCTACCCACAGAGTTGTTCCAGTTAACAGACACCAGTTGCATTATTTGTCTTGTTAATTTTTGTTCCATGAAGGCCCAGTCATTAGAGTTCAGTCTTTGCTTCTCTGTGATGAATACGTAAAGGTTTCCACCTGTCGAGCACAGTCTATACTCACTTTTCAGTTAACTTAAGCAACTGATTTAATAGCCATGCATCTAAGAAGTAGGGTTTTGAACTGGATTTACCTGACCAGCTCATCTTTACTGCCTTTGCAGTGGCTGCATTCTCTAGACCTGCTTCACAAACTGGAATCGTTCAAGTTACTGATTTCTGCTTTGACATACAGAATGAAATGCACTCACCCTGGTTGTTCTGTCTTCCCTAAGCAAAGTACAATGGCTCCTAGAATCAGAAATGTGTACCTGTTCATCACCTATTTGTTGCCTGAAAGCCACAGATTTTGCAGAGCAGTGAAGAGAGCTCATTCAGTTCATTCAAATTCACCTCTTCTTGCCTATTAGCTATTTAGAGGCTGCACCACAAATAAAATAGGTTGAAAAGGTGAAATATAAAACTCTATATAGTGGAGTATAAAATACTATTATTATCTATGTAACTAAAAGGGAAAATATATCCTTTATGGAGTAACACCTACACAATATGTTCATAATTTTCATGACAATGCTGACATCCTCTGTGTTTGCAAGGCAACATGCCCTCCTTCCCACCTCCTAATCACCTTCATCTGAAAGAGAAATGTATTTTTAGCTGTCTCAGTGGGGCCTAAGGCATTGATTTATGAAAATAAGGTGGCAGAATTCATGAATTTTTCCTGACCTCTATCTCTCATTCCTCAGACATTTCTTTTTTAAGGTGTATAAAATGAATTGTCCTAATGTGGCATATTATCACCTTGGTGCTCTGTCTTTCACATTAACAGGCACACATACCTCCCTATACACCAAAATCATCTGAGTGTTACTTAGTATTAAGTCTAAAAAGTCTTTCTATTACATATTATTTTACTCTGATTATGACATACATTTCTTTGAGTTCTGAGTTGCTCTACAAATTCTCTTGAAAGACTGGAATAACTTCCTAAAGGTACTCTATAAATAAGAAAAGACAAGCAGATGAAATTGTAGCAGTTTGTTACAGAGTTCTTTGTAACATAATCTACTGAAGCTAAACCAATATCTCCTTTTGCTCAGCTCTTGATTTTGCAGTAAAAGCCCTGCACTTCACATTCTAGTGACCTCCATTGCTCATGCTAATTAATTCTTTGGCAGTGTTACTTATGCTTTATGTAAACATCTTTGATAGTATAAGTAGTTCTCCATCAGCCATATTGTTAAGTATTTTAAGATACATATGAAAATAAAATTACAAATAAGTCTCAGATTATAAGACCCTTGCAAGTGGCCCACAGAAAACCAGACCTCTTCATCCAAAAACACCAAAAAGTGAGGGCACTTTCAAAAGTAAGTAATTCCTATTTTGACTCATATTTGAAAGAAAAATTTTAATTTTCCTGAATATAATGTTTTTCCAAGATGGCAGTCATATTTTCTGGAAGAATCTTTTTGTCTTTTGTGGTTTGGTTTTATTATGGGTTTTTTTTCCAGTCAGAACTTTAAATAAATTGATCTAATTTTATGCTTATTCTCTCTGCTTGAAATTTGACCATTTGCAAAGATCCATCAAAAAGACAATGCATAACTTAGTTCCTACTTAAACATTTGGTTCTGCTTAAGGTAGATACAGTGTGGTTTCAAACTTGAGTGGATTTAAGTATTCTGTGGTCTTTGTGCCAAATTTAGCCTAGCTCCATTGTGAATTTTGCCCTCTGATGTCATGCAAGGGGTAGCATCTTGGATAGAATGCCTTGAAAATAGGAGGAGGAGAGTTTTACTATTTCATTTGCCATAGCTATTCAATGAATATTTTCTGTTTCAGTCCAATATTGATACGATAGTTAAGACTAACCTTTTAGAAGACATTTAGAACAAAGCTTCACCTTTAAGGAAACCAGGGGAGGAAAACAAAGTGAACTGGCCAGCCCATAAGAGCAATGTTGGCTCAAACAAATGTAGAAGTCAGGTGAAAAGCCCATTAAGAATAAAGAAGCATCCTGAAAAAATTTACTGATTTCATAGCTGAGACAGCTTGTGTGAATAATAATATTACTGCTGAACTTTGCAGAACACATGCAGCTGTCCTAGATTTTGCTCTTCTAAACCAAGGGAAAAAAATCACTAGACTCACAATATCTTGTTACAAATCTTTCTTGCTCTGCTAATACGTAGTTTCTAAGGCATATGTGTGTCAGAACTAAAAAAATCCCTACAGAAACCTAAAATTAAAAAAAACCTAAACAACACAAAAGCAGAACACCAAAAGGAACAAAAGAAAATAAAACCAGTCTTCTTCATGGCATAAAGATTACAGCATCTAAATATTGACTTTACAGTCTTTTTTGCTTTATTGTCATTATATACAAAGAGTATTTGCATCAAGAAAATATTGCATTTCTTTACAGTCTAATGCACTTGACACATTCAGACACATAACAACAGAAGTTCTGTTTCCCCTTTTCTTCTAACTGCAGATTCCAGTACACTTATTCCATTTGTTTATAACTTCTCTATGGCTACACTTCCCATACTAATCTGTTAGGAACAGAAAACATGGGAATAGTTTATTCATTGTATTAGAAATTATTCCAAAATTATCTTGTGTATCATGCCAGGAAATAAAAAAAAAGAGAAAAGTAACCCATTGGTTCAGAGTATATCATGCAGTGTAGATTGTCTGTAAATGTATGGCACAGTTTCTGTGTATAGTAGAAAGTCTGCGGCACCAATGTTGTTGGTCTCTTCTACATCTGCCTTCATCATTATTTCAAGGACAAGTAAAAAAAAAAAAAAAAAAGGAGTGATTCATAAATAGATCCAGGCAATCAATTTTAAAAAGTAACTGCCAAGTAGACTGCTAGAATTGACCTAGATATAAAGTCTACTATACTCAAGAAATAGGGATGACACAGGGGGCTACAAATATTGAGGATATTGAGTAGTGTGAGCCACTGGGGCAACGAGCAGCTTCAGAATGCTCTAGAAAAAGACTACATATTTTAGTATCCAAGCTATGGTTTAGAGCAACGGCCTGCAATGGAAAAGGTGCAAACTATTGCAGGTATATAAATTCATTGAAATTAATAATATTTATCATGACAGTTTACTTGCATATTCTATTGTTGGCTCCAGAATCAGACCCTCACCATCCTCCTGTGTCACTGCAGCAATGCATGAACTCTTCTGTTATTTTGCATTGTTGCAAATCTCTTTTTTACATTACTTGGCTATATATATATGTATATAAAAAAAATGAATTATCCTGGAAAACTGTACATCTAATAAAACTGTAGGGGTTAGGGACTTAGCAAGCAGTGTATTGTTACAGATAAAAGCACTAAAATATTTTCTGTGCATCAAAGGAAACACATTTGTCTAGTAGTTTTTCATTAGTGTTGGTTACAAGACCGTAAATTGTAATTCTTTCCTAATCCATGGAGAAAGGGAATATACACATGCAAAACTAATTTTTTCCTTTAAAATGTTGCATATTCAAGCAAGTGATTTACATTAATGTTCTAGTCATTAGTTTTTTCTGAATATTGTAAAGGAGACAGAAGTCCTTTTGGAAGGCAATTAACACATCAGGTCATCAGGAGGTGATTCAGCCCATCCTTCCTTGATTCTTAAGGGAACTGGGAGATTAATCTGGTAGAAATATCTTCATGATGAGTCTGATTCTTGTTGATGATCTGACAAAAAGCAAATATTCAGCTGGTGTAAATGTAATAGGTTGTCCCCCCCATTCCTCCCTCAGCTCCCAGAGGGATGGGGAGGAGAATCGAAAGAATGCAACTCCCACAGGTTGAGATAAGAACAGTCCAGTAACTAAGG
>WYDI02002826.1:13008-50061 GCA_009867235.2 Psittacus erithacus | reverse complement strand
CAGGGGGGACCCCCCGGCCGGCGGAACGGCGGCGGGGGGGGGGGGGGGGGGCCCCGGGGTGCCGACATGGTGCCGAGGAGGGGGGGGGGTGGTGGGGGGCGGGGGAAGGGGTGGGGGGGGGTCATGGCGCGCATCACGCTGGAGGACCTGGAGGGGCTGGGCGAGGAGGATGGCGGTGGGGACGGCGACGATGAGGAGGAGGAGCGGGAGCGGCTGTTCGCGCACTGGGAAGCCGTAGCCAGCACGCACCGAGTGACCCTGCCCCGAGGTGAGCGCGGGCCCTGCCGCGGGTGACAGCGGCCTGCGAGGCGGCCTCTGGGCTGGCGGCGCGTCCCGCGCCTGGCGCGGTGCGCCGCGGGTCCCTCCCCGTGCTCTGCAGCCCGGGCGAGCCGCGGCCCCTCTGTGCTTTGCCTTGCAGACATGGCGGGGCCGATCGTGCAGATGACCCGGCACAGCCCGGCTCGCGAGCCCGTGCCCTACGTTACCCTGCCGCGGCGGGAGGAGGTGAGGCCCGCTCCTGCCCGCAGCCGGGCCCGGCCCGCGGGGAGGCCGGTGCCGGTGTTGCCGCCAGCCTGGGCAGCAGCGGAAGCTGGAAGTGCTCAAGGCCAGGTTGGACGGGGCTTGGAGCAAGCTGCCCTAGTGGAAGGTGTCCCTGCCTGTGGCAGGGGGCTGGAGCTGGATGAGCTTTTTAAGGTCCTTTCCAGCCCAAATCAGTCTGGGGTTCTATGAACTTTCCAGCCTTTACTTCAGAATTGGACTAGTCTTGCTGCTCCCTCTGGTCGCCTGGCTTCCAGCTGTCTCGTTTATTCTCTGCAGGGGGGGACACATCCCAGACAGTGAATTTGCAGTTTGGAGTCTGTGCCCTGCCTTGTTCAAAACACCTCGTTGCGTAGCTCCGAGTCCTGCGGGCTGTCTCTTTGTGCTGGTTACCTGGCTACTTGTTTAGCTGGAGGGTGCTCCTGAGGGGAGCTGTCAGACCTGAGCATGTGCTGGTGTTTGCCACAGCTGCCAAGCCAAGCACGGTAGCTTCTGCTTGAAGACCTCCTGTTCTTGCTGGCTACGTATTACACCTCCTGTTATCCCTTGCACAAAAGGGTGCTTCTGAGCTTTGTGCAATAGCTGTGAAGAAGCACTTGTCAGACTGGTTCATTTGTCTCTGCAGGCTTGGTTGGGCTAGCTACCAAGAAGACATCTGTCAACTGTCCTGTGTATGAGGAGAGCTTAACCAGTTTCTTCTGGGCTGAGGTCCAGCACTCCTGCCTGTAAAACACGTCTGAGCATGTGGGTTGTACAGCTCTAAACTGGGGCTCCACCACTCTCCCTCTTTCCCCGTTCGTCTGGGTCTCAGGGTCTTAGTCTGAGGTCTTCTCTGCCTTTCTCTACCCCACAACTGTGGGGCCTGAAGATCTTTCACTGATGTTGACATCCTCTGTGCCTGAGGAAGGTTGTTGGAGTTTGACTGTGGGGCTGGGTGAGGAGGTGGAAGCCACTTCTAGGCATTAGTGCCGGAGGGACTCTGGAGTTGGGGACCTTAAGGACGTGTTCCCCAGGCTCAGGCAGGTCAGTTTTACTTGGTTGCTTCTCCCTCAGCTGTCAGTGGCATAAGCCCTCATCCTCCTGGAGGCAAGTGAATTATGCCACCTGCAGAGCCTTGCTCTGTCAGTGCTCAGCCAAATTCCCACATTGCAGGGACCCATTGCCACTGGGTCTGTGTGAAGCGTCTTTCTCTTGGTTAAGTCTCATCTTGTGGAGTGATGGTGTTTAATGGAAGGATCAGCCCGTGGAAGGGCTGGACTGCCTTGCTGGGCTGATGGGTTTATTCACAGATGGTGTGGCAGGTGAGAGTCACAAAGAGTCTAGAGGGACTGCTAGTTTCCTTGCTTTGGAAATGCTCGTGCTCTGCTTTGCTGGGTGGGACAATAGCAGGCATGGCCCCATCTATGGGGAAAAGACTGGCTTGCCTGCAGTAGTTTGGCGCTATTCTTGGCACCCCTGATGCACATAAGCAGCCCAGGTGCGTTCCTTATGCCTCTGGTTTGGCTTCCTGAGCAGAGACCTGCTTCGGGTGGAAGCAGAGGGAGGCTGCACTCAGTGCAGAGGATGGTCATAACTTCCTGGCTTGGTCCCTCCCTGCACAGCTGTGGAGCGGAGAGGTTTGGACAGGAGCCCTGTGGAAGAAGGTTGTCTCATGACCGCTTTAATCTGACTGAAGAACAAGCTGCGAGCAGGAAGATGGGTGCTGGCTACACCTTCCCAGCTCCTCTTTATACGGCTCTGTGGTTATAACCATGGCATGAGCTGAACTATAGCAGATCCAGATGCAGTTTTCCCCACTCCCCCTGCCCCACGTCTGTGTTGGATTCATCCAGAAGACTGGGTGTCTGTGCTGGACATAGAGATTCTGACCCATCCACAAAGCTGTCCCCTCTGCACCAGCTGGATTCCTGCCTCTTTCTCCTGTCACTTCTTGGTATGGGAGGAGCATCTGAGACGAGTTTTGTTCCAGCCTTCACCGTTCTGGGTGCTAGAGCTCTTCTGCCAGACTTTCCCTGCTACTGGGTGGGAAGCTTTGTGCTTGTTATCCTCTGTCCACACCATACTCTAGGAAAACGGCGCTGTACCTGAGGATAATGTCAGCCTCACGGGAGGCCTCTGAGTGCCTGGGATCAGGAAAATCCTTGTGAGTAGGCAGGACAGCAACTGGAGAGGAGCAGAAAGTCCTGTGCCCCTTGCTGAAGATGTGCTTCATTCCTTGTGCATGCCAGGAGCCTCCAAGCCTCCCTGCATCCTGTCCCCTGTCTGTGCTTTTCCTGTCACTGACTTTTGCCCTGTGCTGTTAAGTGTCCTTGTCCGAGGTGTGTATAGTGCCAGTTCCCCTCACTTTCTCCGGCCTCCCTTGCCAATCACTGACTAGCAGGGGACTCATTTTGGCAGGGTCCTCTCTTCCCACTTCCTGCCTGTCAGTGTTGGTTCTTGCTCCCACGTGCTGCAGTGTTGTCAGTGCACTTAATTCTGACTTGGCTTGTCTGTGGCCTGTTTCAGTGCGAGGAAGCAGCCTACGAGGAGCGACGGTACCCAGCTGGGAAGTGGGCCTGTGTCACCAAGGGGGAGCCCTTGTATGAGCAGAGCATCTCCATGAGCTTCATGAAGCTCATGCGCTACATCTGCAAGGAGAACTCTGTAGGTGTGTGTAGGCAGTGGCTGGAGGGGGCTGGCAGGCTGCACAGAGGAGGCCTGCTGCCATTGACACAGCCATCTCACTGTGCCCACTGCCTTCCTGCCTCCTTCCAGGCTGCTATCTGGGCATGACAGTCCCAGTGCTCAATGAAATCCACCTGACCAAGGAAGGGACCGAGCTGGAGCGTGAGGTTGTAACTGCCTATTATATCCCGGGAGAGTTCCAGCAAAACCCCCCTGTTCCCATGGACCCTGAAATCCACATCACCGAGAGGGCACCACTCCGGGTTATTACCAGGTGACCCCACAACAGAGGTGCTTTCTGAGCTCAGCAGAGGTGTATGAACTCCCTGTGTGGCTGCTGTGGTTCCTTGGGCAGAGGGATGGGGAGCCCTGACTGAGGGACGGGGGAATGCGCTACTTCTGTTGCTTATGCCACTCCCTTTGCTGCAGGGTCTTCTATGGGATGACCACTGAGGAGACGATTCTGCGAGAGATCAGCCTTTTCTGGGAGCTCCTGGGCTCCACAGACGCTGTGCTCCAGGAAACCTACATCGTGGCTGCTTATGAAAATCCCAGCCTCCCTCAGCGCCGCAATGAGATCTGGTTCATCTGCCGAGCAGAGTGAGTCCCATCTGTGACAGCAAACCATCCTGCGACTAGGACCTGGTATAGATGGCAGTTCTGACCCAAAGGAGGCGAATGCACATCCTGACCCACCATTCACCCACAAAATGACAGACTGGGCTGGGTTTGTAGTCTGCCCTGCAAGGGCCTAGCTAGGGGAAGTCTTGCCTGGTCTGCACTTCTTCTGCCCCACAGGGGCCAGCTGAGGCTGGAGCTGGCACCAAGGAGAGCCTCTGCAGCATGCTCCTGGTGGGAAGTGTGTGCTGAGGGCTCACATGAGGCAGTAACCGTGTGGGCTTGTGCAATGTGCTAGCCTGACCTGGGCTTCTCTCAGCTCTGAGCTGTGCTTGCAGAGCTGTGCCAGGCACACCAGTGGGGCTTGTGGTTGACAAAGTCACAAGCTGGTGGTGTCTAGAAGGCAAATGACTGTACGAGGTGTGGGCTCTGTCTGGGCTCTTGCCTGCTTCCTGTGAGAATGGCTGCTTGTCCTGGACAGAGCCACTGAAATGCTGCTCAGGGACTGTGGGGTTTAAAGGGGGAAAAGACTTGCCACAAGCGAGATGTGGATCCTGAATGTTTCCTGCTGGGGTGGCTCTCTGTGTACTGTTGGGTGCCTCCCTGGCTGTCACTCACCATCCCACAGCCAGTACTGAGGCGCTGGCAGCCTTTGTCCATCAGATGTGGGTGCTGCTTTTGCGGACCTGCTGCGAGCTGAGGGATGGGTCCTGACAGCAGCAGCAGTGGCACCACCGTGTGTTATGTGTCATGTTGTGCATTGATCAGCAAGTTTCACATCCACGAACGCTGTCGTGCTCTCCTGGGGGAAGCTGGCAGTGCCAACAGTAAATAAACCCAGTTCAAGCCACTGCAGTTGCAGATCACTGATGGTGCGGGTGGGGGCTGCCCAGGTTGGCTTGGAAAGAGCTTTGCTCTCTCCCTCCTCAAGATGCTCCAGGCTGCAAAGCTGTGGCTAATTAGAAGCCAGCTAATTAGCTGTGGCTCTGATGTTTGCCCTGGTTATGGTCTCATGTTAAGCCAGGCACAGCCACTGTGTTGATGCACGGGTTGCTTTCATGGCTGCTACAAACAACTGAGGCCACACTCCACCGCAGGTAAGGTGATTTTCTGTTGGATAGGGTCTGCTCTATCCTCATTTTCCCCCTCTGCAAAAGGCTTGGCTCCTTTGTACTGCACGTGGGCACACGATCTTGGGGCTGAGAATATGAATGTGTCTGTACATCATGCTGGTTGGCTGCAGGAACTGGTGCACTTCTTCAGGGGTGTGCTTAACTGGCTCGGTGTGCAGGGACTTCAGGCTGCTCCTGACCAGTTCCCAGTTTCCTTCTGCTTTAGGTGTGCTCTATGCCTCGCCTCCTGCTGCTGCTCAACATAAAGGTGGAAGTAAAACTAACTTTCTAGAGCTTGCTGAATAGGCTACCACTTCCTCTGAGGCCGCTTGGTTCCCAACCACAACAGCTTTTGGTGACAGGAAGTGGTGGCTTCTGTATGAGAGGGGACTGGTCTGTGGCTATTCTGCGGTGCCCCAAGCCTTGCTGGGGGTGGGAATGGGCTCCTGGCTGGCACAGCCACACTGTGCTTTGATCCTGTGCTATGGGCTGTGCTGAGCAAAGGCTTCAGCATCCTTTGTGCTGGGTCCAGCAGCACTCCCGGGGACGCTGCGGGGTGTGTGATGATCGGTCTTTCACGCAGCACCAAAAGCAGCCAGTGTTTTGGAGGCTCAACAGACCGGCTGGAAAACTGCTGTTTGGAGCTGCGACTGCTGGAGCCAGTGGCCCCGGGCTGCCACATGCTCCATGGGAGGCATTTGGGGAGACAGGGAGGCCTCCAGCCTGCGGCCAGGCCAGCCACACTGCTGCACCCCGGCTTCGGGTGGTGTGTGGAGGAGCAGCACGGGGCACGCAGTGCAGTTGCGACTGTGCTTCCAGCTTTCTGCCGTCAGCAGGGCGCAGAGCTCCTGCCTCCCGGGTGCCCCTGTGCTTCCACAGGGGCTCTGAAGAGATGAGGGAGTTTCAGCCACCGATTTAAGGGGCAGCCCGGCTGTGAGGAGCCCTTCGGCGTGAGCTCTGTCGCCTCCTCGCTGCTCTGGACACCCCGTTTGGGACTGGCTGCGGGCAGTAACACCCGATGCCCTGCGAGCGCGGGTCCTACCCCGTCACCACGGCGCTCCCGGCGCGACCTCCGCATCCCCGCCTGCCGAGACGAGGCGGGCGCTGACCGAGGGGCTCCGCCCGCCTTCCGGTGCCAGCCCCACCCCCGGAAGCCCCTCCCGGCGGCGGCAAGCGGGGCGGCGGCATGGCCACGGGCCGGAGCGCGCACTGACCGGCGCGGCGGGGAGCGGTGCGGAGGATGGCGGCGGTGCGGGCGCTGCTGCTGCTGGGTGAGTGCGGGCCGGGCCGGGCGCGCAGCGTCCCCCGACGTGAGGATGCGGGTCCTAGTGCCCGTCCCTCCCCTCCTTCACAACAACGGGCGCTCGATGAGGCTCCGCGGCCGCCGCGATACCCGCGGTGGTCCGGTCACCTTCTCTCCCCCCACTCCCCTCCGCGTTCCAGTGCTCCCGGTGGTGCTGGAGCATCCCGTTTGGGTGCTCCGTGATCCCGGCTGCGCGGGGCAGGCGCGGTGCGGGCCCCACCGCGGCGACCCCCGAGGGGGAGGGCGGCCTCGCCGAACCCCGCCGTGCTGGGAGCCTCCGGAGCGCCTCGCTCCGGGTCCTCCTTCCCTTCCCGGCGTGCGCCGGCTCGCCCTGCCCGCCCGGCGTGCTCGGAGGAGCTGGATGCAAATGCGCCAGACATCGGCTGTCTGGGAGACGGCGAACGGGCGCTGGCGGAGCCCCGGGGAGGCGGCTCCAGGAGCCCCTTCGCTGGGCTCGGCTGCGGGCAGTGGGGGCTGGCCCAGGAGGGCCGGCTGTGCGCTGCAGCGGGTGGGTTTTCCCCATGAGCAGGTCACAGCTCCGACATAAACCAGCGGGTCCCAGCCGCTGAGGGGTTTTGTCCCTTGCTGTGCACATCCGGAGGAGCCACCACCCTCCTTCATGCAGGGAGCCACCCGGCTGCTCTGCTTGTCCCCAGCGCCTTGTTGCTGGCACATCAACATACCCAGTTGATGCATCTGGCTGTTGCTTTTCATGGCATTTTAACTCCAGCCATAAAGCCCAAAGCCGCCTTCCCTTGCAGCGCTCCATGGTGTTTTTCCCTGCTGGCCTCCATTTTCCCTGCCTGAGGAGCCTGTGCTTTGGCTGTGAGCTGGTTTCCAGCCTGGCTTTGAAGACTCCCGCATCAGCCCCATGCCACATCGCCGTGTTTCTCACCCTGTTGGTTGCAAACCCTGCAGACGGAGCCCTGCACACTGCCAGTACCTACTTTTGGTCCCTTCTGTGTCCCCGTGCGCAACTGCACAGTTTGCTTTGCAGTTTCTGCTGAGAAATGGAGAGTAACCAAGGAGGACACTGCCTCTGAGGAAGGTTCTCCAGGGAGACCTTATTGCAGGCTTTCAGTACTTAAAAGGGGCATATAAGAAAGATGAGGAGAGACCTTTTAGCAGGGCCTGTTGTGATAGTGCAAGGGGTGATGGTTTTAAACTGAAAGAGGGGGGATTCAGGCTGGACGTGAGGAAGAAAGTTTTTACACCGAGGGTGGTAAAACACTGGCACAGATTGTCCAGAGAAGTGGTGGATGCACCATCTGTGGAGACGTTCAAGGCCAGGCTGGATGTGGTTCTGAGCAATCTGATCTAGTTGAAGATGGCCCTGCTTATTGCAGGAGGGGTGGATTAGATGACCTTTGAAGTCCCTTCCCCAACTATTCTATGATTCTATGCAAAGTATTTGTAACACTGCTGCCGTTAGTGTCTCTGGAGCTGTGATGAGCTGCTAGGCTGCAAGTAATGTCCAGTTTACAACTGATTAGCATGGAAAGCAGCGCTTACTTAGATTAGCACCATAACTACTGATTGCCTTGGCAGCCTTCTGGGAAGAGTGTTTGTGGAGGGGGAGTGCATGCTTTGATTTACCTCTCATTTGGAGCCCTTTGGATCTGCTACAGCATTCTGCTACCTGCCAGCATGCTGCCGCCAGCTGTGGGGGATGTGCCAGCCTGCCTGTGAGGGCCATCCACTGCCTGTTCTGCCTGTGTGCTCCCTTCTGCAGCATCTGTGCTGCCCCAAGCACTTTCTCCCCACTCATTTTTCTTGCTCAGCAGGATCACGTCCTATGGCACCGGGAGGGATGTGCAGCCGTCCAGTTCATGGGCACCGTGAAAAATCTCAGATGCCAGCAGCGTGGCGCAGGTGTGCAGTTTGGTGTCAAGGTTTTATGGACTGGCATAGGTTTGTGGGGTGCAGTACAGTGTCTCCCTTTCCCTATGGATGCTGTTTGGAGCAAGGGCTGGTGAAAGGCCGCTGAAGTGTGGGGTGTCCGTGACTCACGTGACTCCTCTCTGTGATCTTCCTTTGCCACGTATGTGCTCCAGGAGCGCACAGTGCCTGGACTGCTGGTCCCTGCTCCTCCATTTCCGTTCCTCGGTGAAGCTGTGATCTTTCTGCAATGACACTGCAGTGTGCCAGATGTGCGCTGGCTTCTGCTGGAGCATGTGGTTGAAACGCGAGCAGCAGAAATATTTGCTGAGTCAACTTTTCTTTAAAGCTAAAAAAAAAAAGAAAGAGCCCCAAAAGGTCTGTTTTGTTCTGGAAGTTCCTCCATGTCCTATGTGGAGCTGTGTGTTTCTGCATGGCAGTGCTTTTCTCGTGCTCTCTAGCAAGCCTGTTCCTAAGGAAGAAAATCTCTGAAAACGGGAATGATCAGATAGGATCTGAGGATTTCTCTTGGGATTAAAGGGTCCGAAAGAAATTTCCAGTGGTACAACATGGGTGACTTTCGTCCTTTGAGCTGAAGCTGCCATCTGTTTCCAGTGGCTCAAGTGCTCTGCAGCCAGACCAAGTACTGTGATAGCTGATCTGAGTAAGCAGCCCCTCAGCAGCAGCTGAGCTGTGCTGCTCAGCACGTTTCTGGGCTGTTTGGGGGCAGAGTGGTGACAAGCCAATATCATTCTTCTCTTACAAAGCATGTGATCCCCCTTGGTCTTGGCTGTACCCAGGCAGTGCTTCATGCAGGCTGTAACCCCAACATGGCATGAGCTTCAAAGGCATGGTGACTCCATCAGGACATTAGGCAGTTTTTTGTCTGCACATTGGGTCCTGGACCACTGAGAGCTGGCATCGACCAGAGGGTTGTCACATTCTGCATCCTTTGAAGATGTCCTCTGATCTCGTAATTGATCTAGAGTGAGTCCATTTCTAAAGACAGATGGGCAGATGTTTAAACTGCAGCAAGCACTGTATTTAGCAGCACGCCGGGTGATGAATGCTCTTGCTGATGGGAGTGCATTTCCTCCCCATCTGCTCAAATTTTCTTGCTTAGGAGAGCTGGGTGGTTGGCACCATATGTTGCGTGTTGCTCAGATGGACGGGTCTAACTCTATCTGACCAAAGGCTGGTCCATGTTGCAACCAAGCAGATAGGTGTACATGTCATAGGGTGTGGGTTGTGCTTTCTCCAAAAGACATGGAACCCAAGGGGATCAAAGGGAAGAAGACAGGAAAAGAGTGGGAAGAGAAGAGCAGGCCAGAGTGCAAGGGCCAGTTGGGCCATAAGCAGTAAGGCACTTGAAAAAGCTGTGAAGGCCTGGTTACAGGTATTTACTGGGGGAACTTTACACCAATATTTTTCTTCCCTTCATTGCCGTTCATCTGCTGTTTGAGCTGCAAAGATCAAAGCTGTCTTCCAGCAAGCACACATGGACTTAAGTAAATAGCTGGACCTACACCTCTCTCCCAGTGAATAAACACTCTTTCCTCTCTGAACATTTCCAAGCGTACCTCTCAGGCCTGGAATGCAGAATATTTCACGTTAGCAGTGGGTGTTTCCATGGCTTTCGATATTTGGGAACTTGGAACAAATGCTTATTTAGCAGCGGACAGACCCGGGTACAAACGTGCTCTTTGTGAAGGCAGTTGCTGCTGCAGGGTTTGCAGGGAAATTCCCCTGAGATTGGAGGACATGCAATTGTTTGTCCAGACCCCAAGGAAACGGGTCTCCTCCTCCTAGTGTGAGTCTCATGGGCTGGAACAGGGAGCTCTTTGGAGGCCTGAAGGGCAGTGACACTGACAAGAAGCTTGGCAGATGCACAGGAACATTCTCCTTTATAAGGATTTAAGTTACCTGGGCTGTTGGCATTGGGGTTGGGGGGAGGTGGGGGTGGACAAAAGCTGTGAACTAGCAGAGTGTGTTTTGCTGTGTAAGCGAAAGAGGCAGCTGTACCCATTCATCTGTGCCTTTGGCATGGCCGTACCTCCTGGAGAAGGCTGGTCATGCTCAAGGTGGGAGGAGGGCAAGTGTAGTGTCATTTACCTTTGTAAGAAATCAGCTTTGTCTTGGGGAAGAGGAGGAAGAGAGATGAAGAGGCAATGATTTGACAATTGGTAATGCGTTGGTTCTTGGGCATCTGTGTGCATTTCAGCATGGCAGAGGTGCGGCACTGGGTGACCTGTTTCCATGTCCTGCTCCTTGCCTGGATGATGCTGGGAGGTGGCATCTCAGATCTGCTTGTAAATGCCTCTTGTCTGTTAGACAAGCAGATGTTATATTGCTCAGTGGGGTTAAAGGGCTGTGCTGTGAGCACAGCATACCTTCTGTGCCAGCTTGCGTGAAAGAAGCAATCCCACTGCTAGGCATGGAAGGGTTTGTTTTCTGAGAGAGACCTGACAGGCAGCAGGTAGGCATGGTGCGGGTTTTGGGGCTTTTCATGTGGCTGCCTGCTGGAACGGGGGCTGTTGTTTGGCCTTCGTTGTGGTTAGGAGGCTTTGCATACGGTTCACATCATGTTCTTGATGTCCTTGTGAGCTTTCAGCAGTCCAGGTACGTTGTGTATCTCTTGCCCTTTAGGGAGGTTGTTCAGAGTGACTGCAGGTAAGGGGGGGGACCCTAGGGTCCTGTAGAAGCTGTTTGCTCACTTCCTAGTGCCAAAGCTATCTAATCACAGCATAAGAAAGCAAGCAAGTGGTGCTTTGGTTCTGGAGGACGTGGCCTGGGCAGGGTCATGCACTTCCACCCTATCCATCCTACCCGGCCCTGTCAGGATCTGCTGTGCTGGTTGTGTTCATGAGCTGTCAGCTCTCCATTTGTCTTCCCCATCTGTGGCTGGAGCATCTGATCCAGAGGCTGCTTTCCTGCCTTGCTGTTGAGTGCTGTGTGAGGGAGCAGTGTCCCATCACCTCTTAAGTTGCACAGTGCCAGCAAATCCACCTCTCATTGCTGTTTGGTGTAGACTGGGCAGCTGGTATCCCTAAACAGAAACGACCCAGACTGAAGAATCTTCCTTTCACTCTTCCTGTGCCTTCTGAACATATCACTATGCAGACACTGGAAGAGGGTCTTGCATACCTTAATACGGGTGTGGGTTGGTTCGGGAACTAAACCAGAGTGCAGCAGAAGTTTCACAGGGGGCTCATGAGTGTCTGCAGTCTCAAGGAGTGGAGCACTGGGAGAAGAGTTATCTGGGGTTTCTTCTGGGTGTTCTCCATGGGAGATAGGCACAGGCTAATTGTAGTGAATGAAGCTTGAGGTTCAGGAACAGGTTGCTCACAGAAGCTGTGGCTGCCCCATCCCTGGCAGTGTTCAAGGCCAGGTTGGATGGGGCTTGGAGCAACCTGGTCTAGTGGAAGGTGTCCCTGCCTGTGGCAGGGGGCTGGAACTGAATGAGCTTTAAGGTTCCTTCCAACCCAAACCAATCTGGGATTCCATGGGCTCTTGAGGTTGAAAGCTCATTCAGTGCCATAAGCAACTGCAGTTCTCTGGGTCAAGGAGGTGTGTCTGTGAGTCTGGTGCTGCTTGAATTCAACTTGAATGAATTCAACTTGAGTGAAGTGCTGTCCAGAGGTTTGTCCAATGTTTCCTCTTGCTTCTGCCTGCTTTGGCACACTGCAGCACGGTGAGGATGAACCCATGCCACCCCATCAAGGCAGGGACTCCATTTCAGGTCATTCCTTTGTTCTGGGGAAATAATTGGCAGCAAGCACTGTTTTCCTGTGTTTACGTGTGTCTCCTTTTAATCTCCGCAGCCCCTGCCGAGTAGCTGTGGAAGATCTTCAAGCCAAACACAAGTCGTCTTTGTTTCAAAGCATCAATTTGTGTTGGCAGCCAGGTTTGCAGCGCATGTGCTTTTCATTGACTGCTGCTCCAGCTCCGTTCCCTGCTCTTGCCAGCTTTTTTCTTTTTCTTTTTTCTTTTTCTTTTTTGTTTTAATTTAATACAAAAATGTTTTTCCTGAGCTTAAAAGGCTGCGCAGTACAGTACTGCTAGTCTTAATGTAAGCCTTGCCTTTTTCGGGGCAGCAGTCTCTGTCTGCGCACAGAGCAGACTGCTTTCCTCTGCTCCCAGAGGTAACTAATACGTGCTGTCTGATCAGTACTGAGAGAGGCGAGGGGACCTCAGAGTGGTTTGCAAGCTTCTGAAGGCCTGCTCTGTGTGCTTGGCATGAGGACTCTTAGTGTGTTGGCCCGAGCCTGCTTGTCTAAGATAAGCGCTTTGGGAAAGGCTGATGGGTCGGTGCTTTAGCTGATACTCCTTGCAGGCTGGTACTGCAGGGGACTGCTCCTTTGATTTGGTCAGCTTCCAAGAATCTGTCGTCTGTTCTGATTTTGATCCTTGGAAACTGTTGTGCAGGGATTTATCTTGAAAATGCATTTTAATCTTTAAATAGTAGTTGGCATCCAGGTGAGGCCCAGGTCACTGCTTATAACACTCCTGTTGATAGTAGAAAGATGGATGCTGAGGTACCCAGGTGCCCCAGGGAGCAGAAATGGAAACCAGCCAGATCCAGCCACAGGAGAATCCAGACTGGGGCTTTCTAGGGTAGAACACGGCAGGGATGAGTGCTCATGAGCTCCCCTTGCACATGAGCTCCCCTTGCACAGTGGGTGCACACAAACTGTGTGTCTGGGGGAGAGGCGTAGCTGATTTTAACTGATGATTCCTTGTGTGAGATGGAGCTTGTCGGTGGGATACCAATGGCCTGTTTTCTCCTTGTCAAGTGAAGCTCTGGTTTGAATGGAGCAGGCAGGAAGTCTGGCTGTTGCGGGACTGGGGTATGGCCGAGGCTGCTGAATGTGTGTGAGTTGAATCCACCACTGTCAGATGGTCTGGACCTCTGTGAGGTTGGGATGTCTTGGATTGGTGTTGGTGTTGTGCAGGATGATGAATGAGGAAAACCAATGTGAACAGACTCCTGTTTGGAAAGTGGGGTGACACATTTGATGCTGCAGGCTGGGAGAAAGTGATGACACACTTGGGTTTGCTTTAGGCCCTGGGAGCTGGTGCAGAAATGGGATGAGGGTCAGTGAGTGAGTATTACAAGTCTACTTGTATGTCAGTCCCTGGTTGACATCAGTTCCTAGGTGACTTCTGTCCTGGAGGACAGGAGTGTCCGTGAGTGCTGTGCACCCAGACCTCAGTGCTGACAACAGGTATTTGTGTTCAGGGTAGCTCTGAGGTGACATGCTTTATAACTTTTCCTCTCCTGCAGTGCTGTTAGGAGATGAGGTTTGTCCCAGCATCAGGGGTTTATGCCTGCGTGCCCCTTGGGCCACCCTGAGAAGCAGCCAAGACAGCGCCCTACTGCTGTTGATACAGGCACACGAGTGAGGTGGCTCCATCCTCTGTCCCCAGAGCCATGGCATGGGGATGCCAAGCCCTGTTCTGGCTGCAGAGGGGAGGCTATACGTGCCTCTGGGCAGCTCTGTGCAGGGTTGTCTTTGCTGTTGAATGTGATGCTGGCTCAAGATGGCCACGGCATTGCTTAAGACTAACTATAAATGCTCTCCTCATTACGGTTGCTCATTGGCCTTTTTAGGAGCACAAAGGAAGCCTTTGATTCCAAAATGTACAGTGACTCTCCAAATGGTTAAAGGCAGGACAAGCTGTGGCTTGTGAGTTCCTTTATTACTCTCCACGCAGCCCTCTTTGGTGTGTGTCCTGGCTCTGCTGGGGAGTCCCATCACTCGCATGGCATGGAGCTGCTCCATGGTACTGACTCTGTTGAAGCTCTTGGCAGTGTCTGTGTCAGTGGGAAGCTTTCATGGGAGGAAGGGTTATGTTTTTTGTCTTTTCCAACTAAGACAAGATCAGAGAAGATAAAACCAGACAGTCCAGTAGGGTGCCACACAGGGCAGTGCATCCAGCTCTACCTAACCATCCGTGGGAGCGTGGATGGCTTTATGCTGCTGAGAATGAGTGGTTCAGTTGCGTCTGTAGCTGCCCTGGAGAGGGGCCAAGACTGAAAGTCTCCTTCAGCAGCTGAAGAATTGTGCAAATCGTCTCAGAGAGCGCAGCTTCTTACCCTCCAGGACCTGATTGTTGGGTGTCTGTTGCCATTGTTTGTGTGCTGCTTTGGCACTTGGTTTTTTAGGATGTC
Source organism: Psittacus erithacus (assembly GCA_009867235.2). Classification (NCBI taxonomy): domain Eukaryota; kingdom Metazoa; phylum Chordata; class Aves; order Psittaciformes; family Psittacidae; genus Psittacus; species Psittacus erithacus. Next base: position 35,777 of record WYDI02002826.1, on the reverse strand, counting down.
CTGGTGCTCTTCCCACTGTTGGATTAATGGCTGCCATAAGAATTCTTTGTTCTCCAGATGCGCTGGGAGCCTGCTGTCCTGCTGCTATGGAGAAAAGCACTTGTTTTTCAAGATTTGGTTAGTGCGGATTTCTGTCTCCAAGTCTCTCGTACCTAAGCTTTTCTTTAATTCTCCCTGGGATTTGCACTGGATCTATCTCTAGGAAGCATTCTGCCTAGTTATTGATTTGTAAAAGCATTCCAGAAAGTGCCCTGCTTGCGTGTTCTTCCCACTCAGTGACTCTTCTCCATTTTTAGCCAAGAGGTAATGCAGCTGTCTCATAAAGAAGCTACCTTTTAATTAATATTGCATGAGCGGAGGAAGTATTAGCTTCTCTGTCTACTCTCCTATTTTTGTGGCTTTTAATATAGATTCATAAATGGCTCAAATGAAAATAAACAAGGAACTGTTCCTTGCTGTGCCCTTTCAGAGGTGATGCAGGTCCAGCCCCCCCCGGCAATTGTCTCCCTCAGGAGGCAGGTCCTGGCCTGTAGCTGGGCAGCAGTGCTGGGGATTGGGAAATGGGACCGGTCTTCAGTTTTCCAGTAATGAAAAGAAAAGGGGCTGGATGAAATCTGCAGACCTGTAAGTCATAGTGTCAGAAAGATATGGGAAGTGGTGGATGATGCTTTGTAGCCAGGAAGAAGGCAGTGCCACATAGACTGAAGATGGATGTGCAATACACAGCAGGCAGTATGAAATAGTGTCCCAGAAATGCTCATGAGGGTGACACAGAAATGATACGGATCCAGAGAGAAGCCCTGGGCAGCCAGTCGCTCCTCAGCAAGCTTCAGATGCAGATAGAGGCCAAAACCCAACAGCGTAGAGCCCATATGAACAGGAGAGGCAGCAATGTGAGTGGGGTAAGGCCTGTTTTGGGTGTCTCCTCAATGCCTTTTGGCACCTCCACTTGTCTCTGGCACTGCTGGATGCGCGGTGCGATTTCTAACTTGCAGCACCGAGGTGGCTGCTGGGAAAAGCTGGTGTGTGTTGTTGGGAGCGCCATTCCTGGGAGCTGCTTCCCTTCCTATGGGAGGGGAGCAAACAGGTCGAACCTGCAGGAAACCAAGCTGCAAAGCAGGATGCTCCAGAGACTCGCTCACCTCGAGCAGGACCCATGGAACAGCCTTGCTCTATGGGGAGCGCAGCTGCGGGATTGATGCAGCCTCAGCATATATGGCATAAGGCATCCCCAGGCTCTGTGCCAGCACCTTTGCTCATGGGAAACCAGAGTGGCTGGATGCATGCGGAGGCAGCTGTAGGCAGGGGTGCAGGACTGAATCCCTGCTGCAGTTGCCGTGGCATGGGTGTCATTTTCAAGACTCTGGCACTGGATGATCCCTTACAGCTCACTTACAGCACAGTGGGCTGTAAGCTGTCTGGAGAGCTTGGCCAGCTGGATCTTCCCTGCTTCGTGGCAAATCCATCTGAGTCTGGAGGGGTGGATAACTAAGGGAGTCTCAGCTGTAAATACACCGCCATGACCTGGAGAGAGGTTTAAAGTGTTTATCCCAGAGCAGGCCTTGGGAGGTAAATAAGCTCCCCCCGTCTGCTTCCCTGCAGGCAAGGCTCAGGGGTGCAGCTGCTTCTTTGTCCCTAGCTCACAGAGTCTTCAGGGCTGGAAGGTTGCTTACGGGTAGGCTCGAAGTCCTTGTAGGCTGTGTAAAGATATAGCTGTTAGCAAAATGGAGAAGGGGCAGCACCAAGGTTACTTGTGCTGGTGTAATGCAAGTTCTTGTCTGCACCCTTACCCCCTGTTGTCCCCCTCCAGCTGCTGTCCCTGCTCTTTTGCTGTCAGGGTGTTTGTGGGGCTTGTTATTGGGTCTGTTGGGTAAGGTTGTAACCCAGACCCCTGAGAAGCCAAGGTCTGCAAGATATCCTGGCCAAGCACATCCCAAAGGCCAGTGCGGGTTTGGGTGGTACTGGAGAGGTTTTCCTACTTCAGGTGGGTTTGGCGATACTCAGCCAAAGCAGAGGAGCAGCTCACTGTGGCAGCTTCAGTGCCAAATCTGTTGGAGAGGGACTTCTGACAAGGGCATGTTGTGATAGGACGAGAGAGCATTAAACTGGAAGGGACATTAGGAAGAAATCCTTCCCTGTGAGGGTGCTGAGGCCCTGGCACAGGGTGCCCAGAGAAGCTGTGGCTGCCCCATCCCTGGCAGTGTTCAAGGCCAGGTTGGACGGGGCTTGGAGCAACCTGCTCTAGTGGAAGATGTCCCTGCCCACAGCAGGGGTTGGAGCTGGAGGAGCTTTAAGGTCCCTTCCAACCCAAACCATTCTGGGATTCTATGAAGTCTGCTTCGTTCTCAAACAAGCAGTGCTGGAAGAGCAAGAGGCTTGCAGGCAGCAGCGTGCCGTGCCCTTGGCTCAGGTGCTGACCCGGCTGCCTCGCTGCATGGAGAGGAGCCACGCTCTCGGTGTGTTGGAGCGATTGGCTCTGCTTGGGGGCCCCGTGCGTGCTTCTTGTCTTCGCACCGCTTCCCTTGTCCTGGCCTCTTCCCCCCTGCCCCCACCTCCCTCTTTTGTCTCTGCAGCCTGAGTTTCCATTCTCTGGGCTGGCTGAGGCTCCTGTTTGCTGAAGGGAAGAACCGCACAGCTTTATGGAGCTTGCTCTGGTTTTTCCCATCCTCTCCTGGAACAGCATTTTCAGTAGGAACAGGAAAAACACGAAGCCCTGGCCAGAGGCTCCCTCCACACACACCTCACTGGCTGTTGTGGAGGAATCCCTCTTGGCTGAGCTTGGGATGGCAGGAGCTGTGTCAGCCTCCAGCCCTCAGCTCCAGTGAAGGGGTGCGAGGATGCGCTGGCAAGCACTCTTGTACCTAGAAGTGCTGACCCCAGCTACTGCTATGGGATGAGTTCTCAACCACATGGACCTTGTGTATGAAGCAGTGCAGCCTCATTGCCTGCAGGGTCTCCCCTCCAGCCCCGGAGCAAGGAGCACTGAGCCTGCCTGGCTGCTAAACACCATCTGGGCTCTTGGCTGCCAGCCCGGTTTTGCTTGGTAAAGACCTTTGGATTCTTACATGCCCCTTGCTTGAATTGTGGGGGAAACGTTGTCATAGAATCCCAGCCTGGTTTGGGTTGGAAGGGACCTTAAAGATCATCCAGTGCCATCCTCCTGCCATGGGCAGGGACACCCAAGGCCGCTGCACAGGGAGCACGTGGCTCGCTCCATCTTCACTTGGCGTCTGTTTGCCGTGTTTCCTTTCGTGGGAGAGAAGTGCACTACCTTTGCTGTGCTGGCCAGGGCGCTTGGCCTTCCCATCAGCTGTGCCTGCAGCCTGCTGCACGCTGCCAGCAGCACATGGCAGCTATAAATCAGGGTTTCTGGGGAAGCCAGGGGATCGCTCAAGGGCTCTGAGCAAGCCTGGGAGAGTCGGTTGGCAGGAGCGGTGGGTGCAGCAAGCCTGGTGCTGAGTCACTACCAAAGCATTTGTGTTTCTCACTGGGGCTTGGCAACGGAGCTGGCGATGTCTGCTCAGCTGGCCATATCTGCTTGGGAGCCTTTGGTTGACGCACCATTGAAGATGGTTTGGTTGAGCAGCAGGATTGCCAGCTCCTGCGCCGGGCCTGCAGCCTTCCTGTCTCACTTGTTCCTCTGTTCCTCTGCCACAGAGGTACTGTCCTGGCCTTCCCCGGGGGTCCTGTGGCTGCCACTGCCTGTGCTGCTCTGTGAGCAGGCATGGCCCTACCTGCCTGACCAAAGCAAGTTTTCTCCTGCCAGCATGTGCCTGTGCCCCTGGTGTTTGGGCAGGACAAGCTCTGGTCTGGCTGGTAGCTCTTCCCTATTCCCATCTGGCACTGCACTTATGGCTTTGGCTGGTTCTTTGGGCTGAGGGCTCAGGAGGTATCGGGAGTGACAGTAAAGGCACAGCTGGCAGTTCAGCTTAGACACATGCTCTGTACCCTAAAGACCACTAGCAAATCACTCAGCCTTGGAGACAAACTGTGCAGCATGGTGGCTGTCCCACCAGCCCTGATAAGCCTTCAGTGAGTAATTGGTTGGTATTCCCTCTGGGAATGAGGAGAAACCTCCTGTAACATTCCCATTGCTCTGTGGCTGCAGAGCAGCACCCTTGTTGCTCTTCTTGCTCATTGCCAGAGCAGCAGCTTGGGCAGTGGGAAGCACCTGGACCTCACTCCCCACCACTGCCCTGTCCCTGGCTGCAGGATTATCGTGTCATGTTGCTTTGGGGTGGCTCTTCTCTCAGCCCACTGCCTGGCCTTGAGCATGCAGGAAAGCAGGGTCTCTGCTTGCTGCTGATGCAAGGATGAAGGCACGGAGCTGTGGAGGATAAAAGGCTGCAGAGCTCATATGGCAGAGTTATGAACCTGAGCTTGGGATGGTCGTGGAGGAAGCAAGCCTGAGGGGAGAGGGCTGGGGCTCACGGGGTCTGTGCTGGGGAAGCAGAATGGGGAGTGTGAGGATCAGAGGCATGGAAGCCCCAGACTTGCTTGAACTGGGTGGGTAAGGTCAGTGCCAGGGTAGCCTGGCTGTCCTGCCATGTGCCAGCCGCACCGCGGGTCTGCAGCAGGGTACCTGGTCTCGCTGTCCCTATGGTGAGCCGTCTTCTCAGTTTCACTTGTCTTTGCTCCTGCAGCACGTGTGTGAGCAGCTCCTGGGGGCTGCTTGCAGTGCAGGCACCTCCCTGCTGTGTGTGGCAGCGAGCTCTTCCCGTGGCTGCCTGCAGCCCGGTGCATTACTGCGAGCGCTGCCTCTGTGTTTGCTCCAGCAGTGGAGTTACAGCATTCAAACCCCAGTGGCTTGGTTCTGCTTTCTTGTGATGATTTGGCTTAGCCATTCCCAAGTATAGCATCTGGGGCCTGAAAGAGAAGGGAGAGTTGCTAACCACAGGGGAGAATGAGCAGTTTCGGGGGGACTAATGGGAATTGTGCTGTTTGCAGCTTTGCTTTTTTTGATTCTGAAGCTTGTTTTGCAGGGTACAGTTGGCTTCTGAGTGTTTGCTTGGAGCCTGCGTTTCAAAGCACCCCTCCATGCAGAGGGCAGTGAAGGGAGGTGCTGCGGGTCATGATGGACGAGCTGAGGCTGTGGTCCCATTGCAGAGCAGTTGCAGCTTACTGGTAGGACAGCAGCCAAGATGTTTGCAAACAAGGGCTTGCATCTGCCATATGATATAGGGCTTGAGTGGGGTCCATAAAGGTGACCGGGGCCTGGGCAGATGTAGTTTTGCATTAGTACGCAGAGATGGAGGTGAGGAAAGAGTAGACCAGCTCTGCAGTTTCCATTTGGGACCTAAGCGAAACAGCTGAGTACTGTGAGATGAGCAGAGCTCATCCCAGCTGTCAAGAGGATGGGGATGCTTGTGTGCCTGCTTTCATCCTGGATTGCTGCTTCTCTGGATCAGTAAATCCCACCTGGAAGGTTGCTTTGCAATTGAAACGCTGCTCATGGATGCAAGTTCATGTGGTGTGGCTCTCCAGGAAGCATGCAGAGAACTAGATGCATGGCCTTTGTGGTGGCTCACAGGCATTGCATCTCCAGCAAGTCCACAATTAAAGCACCCTGAAACAGAGGGTCAGTGTCCGTCTGAGCAGACCCATGTTCTCAGAGCTGGGTTGTTGATCTGGGTGTGTGGTACAGCTGTAGGGTTAAATAGATGGTTTTTCCCTAAATCCCTCATTGTCTTGATCCACCACAGTGTGACCTTGCTGTGTTTACCTCAGCCTGGAGCTCTGAGGTGCTGGTGCAGTTCCTCCCAGGTGATGAAGCTAAAGCCACTCTAGCTGAGCTTTTCTTGGGAATGCTGGTTTGAGCCCATCCAGTTGTGCTGGGGACTCAAATAAGAGTTTTTCCTGGGTGCAGAGCGAGTTTTTGTTTTTACTTTAACTGGAATAGGAAATGACGTAGTTTTTAAAGGTTTATATGATGGGTGCCCAAAGGCTTTCCAGATGTTGGGCTTGATCAGGCAGAGCCTGTCATGTTCAGAGCTCGTTGCCTGCATCAAACCATTTCCATCTGGCCTGGTGGGAGTGTGTGGTTTATTGCAACTCTACCCGTCTGAGAGGCTTTCTCAACTGGAACCTCTTGCACAGAGGAACATTCTGGCTGGAAACCATTTGGAGATGCAAATCTCTCTGGGTGTTTGGCTTGGCTGCTGTTTCCGCAGTATCTGCTGAGCAGTGGAATAGGTTGTGTGTGGAGCAGGCATGCTCCAAGCAGCTGCTTTATGTGGCTGTAGGGACTGACCCGTGAGGCAGAGGGGTTGCTTGTGTTATTAAAGCGTCATGATTTCTTTCTTGCCTGCTTCTATAGCTTCAGCTGGTGCAAATGAGCTCGCTGGCTCTGTGTGTGTGACCAGGAAGGGAGGAAAAGCTGACCCATATGTTGTTCCCAGTCCTAGCATGCCAAAAATCTTGGTTTTATAGGAGCGTGTTCATAATGAACTGTGCCAGGAAACACATGGCTTGCTCAAGCCATGAATGGGAGGTTCTGTATGGGGCCCTGTGCTCACCAAGAGCCTTGCAAAGAGAAAGAGCAGATGCTGGCATTACTTGCTCTACGGCAGCCTGCGTCCTCTGTTCTGCAGCGGATGGGGAGCAGGAGGTGGGATCAAGGTACTAAGTGTTTGGCTGGTCCGGTGATGGCAGGGAAGGCAGGAGTGGTTTTACTGCCTGCTGCTCTTTGTGGCTCCCCTGGCCTGCGGAAGGCTGGCTTGCTTCTCTGCAGACGTAGTTGTTCACAGTGGAGGCTGAGCTGGAAGGAGCCTGGGTGCTGCAGGCAAGCAAAGAAGTGCTGCTGACATCTTGGGATGATGAGTGTGGATGGGGAAGAGAGAAAAGGAGGGATGCGTGGAGTCCATTGGGCCCCACGTGTCACAAGGACAATGGGGCTGTGCATGCTGTGCATGGCTCCAGCAGGAAGGAAAGGCAGTTAGGTGAGAGTAGCAGCACTTCCATGTCTGGAATGTTGCTCTGTTGTAGGAACTGCTGCCAAGCTGCATGGGCTAAGCTGCTGCTGAGTGCACACCCAGCATGTGAGGAGTTAAACCTGCCTGCAGTGATTGGAGCCTTGTTCTCCGTGTGCGCTCAGTGCTTCCTCTGGACCAGTAAGCTAGGGATGCTCCAGCCCAGTGATTTGATTGCCCAGCCTTCATAAGCAAGCAGGGGCTTGAACCCAGAGTCTGCTGCTCTTTGATCCAAGAGTGGCTAAAAGCAAATGGAGCCATTCCCAGGGACTCGGCAACAGAAGGAATTGCTGCCTACAGGCAATGATGTTTAATAAATTGCTCCTAAAGCCAAGACCTGTTTGATAATGGTTTCTGCGAAGGTGTTCTTGAAACCTGTGAGAGTCCAGGACTCCAAACCCTAATGTGATCCCTGCTGTGCCTTTTGTTGCTTTGAGATGGAGCACATATCCATGAGCTTTTCTGAAGACACACCTTTGACGCCAGACTTCTGCTGTGGCCTGATGTCTTTCCCAGAGAACACGGTGATAAATCAATCCTGTGTTTGTGGCTGTCCATGTCCATCCCATATTGAGCTCCTCTGGGACATGGGACCCAAGTGTGGACTTCTCGGTCCGTTCTGCTGAGGTTTGATGCTTGTTTCCTTAAAGGCTGCCTTGTGGCCCTTAGCTCTGCCCCTGGGCTTGCAGTGAGCTAGGTTCTCTCCATAGCTGTGCCCTGGGTTGTTGATTTTCTTGGAATTAGCAGCACCTAAGCATGCTGCTGAGGGATGCAATGGCAGCTTCGGAGCAGTGATCTGCCTGCATCTCATTGCCTTGTTACGGGTCTACAGAGCTGAGAGCAAGAGCTGCAGAGTGGTGAGTGCATTGGCTCATCCAAACTTTCCTTTTCCGTCAGTGATTCCTCATCAAAGAGGAATATCCTGTGTGGCTGCTGTGTTGATTGCAGAGACTCTGCTTCCTGAATGGTCTGAGCAGTGGCAGTTGCAGAAGCTTTGAAGGTCATGGTGTGGATGTGGAGGGATGATGATGCATCAGTGGCGAATTCCTAGGCGGAAAAAGCTATCACTGCCACCTTGCTTTGCTGAGGTTTGTTAATCAGCTGACACATCCAGAGCTGGTCACTGGGTCAGAAGTGGTAAAAGTGTCTCTTGATCCTGCTCTTTAAGCCTGAGGCTGAAGGGTGCAGCCTGAGAATAGACTTGGGCTACTCCTGCTGCCCACCTCCAGTTAGTGGAGGGGGCTAGGGCCAGGTCACTTTCCTCTCTCTCAACTGTACCACCAGCCTCCTCTCTGCAGGAAGCTCACTGTGTGGTTGCTGTAGGGTACCCAGGTGAACTGCTGTGCTCCTTGCCCCTTGGGCATTGCAAAGGGCCCTGCAGGTCTGGGGAGCTGGGGTGAGCAGGCTCCCTGCCTGTGGGCTGCAGCGGTGCCTTCCTAGGGAACAGGGCATCTCTGCTCTGGCATGGAAGCATTTGAGCTGCTCTCTGCTTTGAGTGACAGACACTGGCTAAACACGTCTTCTGCCCAATGCAGTCCATGGAGAGCTGGCTGTGCCTGTTTTTGCAGGTCTTTGTTTTACCTGTGTCTTGTAAGCCATCTGTCCCCCTCCACAGGTGAAGCAGAGCCGAGGCCTGATGCTGGCAGGGGTGAATTGGAGGAGGAGGAGGAAGAATGCACTTTGGGTGCTCTGGGCTTTGCTGCTCTGGGCACTGCAGATGAGTCGCAGCTCCTTTAATCTGCTGTTCCAGATGCAGAGCATTAAAAGAGCTGGCTTGCACATCTGGCTAGGCTGACCCAGGGTGAACTTCGCTGGAGTGTCCCTGGAATGAGTCTATGGAATAATGCTCCTGGGGCCTGCCTCCTGACTGCAGTGTGGCTGGGCTACAAGCTGCAGAAAACCTAAAGTGCTGGGCTTGCTTTCCAAACCAGGAAATCTTAAGCTTCCAAGAAAGCCCTATCCCAGATCCCATTCTCATGCTTCTAATTCCTTGTTTCATTGCAAGCAGCTTTGGGATTACTCGTATCCCCACATCAGCTGTAGTGTAAAGAGGTTGGTAACTTATGCTCTCCAGAGGCCCCCAGCTTGAGCAGGGCATGCCTGGGGATGGGAGGCTCAGGGTTGAGGGGAATGTGGCTCTCCCATGGAGTTGAGAATGTAGAATGGTGCAAATGCTCTGAGCAGGCAGGGTCCTGCTGTGCTGCTGCACACGCTACCACCAGCCAACTTGCCTGTTGCTTCCCCAGCATGGCTGTAGGTGGGTGAGATCAGGGAACATGAGCTGTGCAGCAGCTGAACGCTTTGTGGTTGAGTCTGCATTCCCAAGCGATGTTGTAGGCAAAGAGACAATGATTTTTGGATTGATTCAAGATGTAGTCGACTCAGTCTGTCAGACAGGGCAAGAGATGTGCTGCCTGGTCTTCCCTAGCTTGCGCAGTTGCTCTGCAGCACCCAGATGGGTTTGAGCTACTGGAGTGCCCCCAGGCAAGCAGTGTGTGGGACTGGCATGGGTTTTCCATCAAGTGACAGATGGAAAACCCGGCTTGGGTCGAGGCTTGGCTTCTGTTGGTGCGCCATGCTCTTGCAGCCTGAAGGTTTGGGTTTACTGCCGTGACTGGGATTCAGCAGACAGTGTCCACGGTGATCTCACACCTCTTGGTATGGTGCAGAAGGTAGGCTGGGTGCTTTCACTGCCAGACTGCTCCAGGGCCACATACCCTCTCATTAGCTGCATTGCTAAATACAGCCTTAAAGCTGTGCAGTGTCTCTGGAACGTACCAAAACTGGTGCTGCCCACTTGGGAACAGGGATGTGGGGTCCCCTAAAACGTTAAGCCCAGTTTCTCAGTGCTAGCCTCCAGCTCTGCCACGGCTCCTTCAGATCCTTACTACTGGTTTGGTGCATTTTCTTACAGCTCTGGCTGATGGAAACAGCAACACCGATGTCTCTCACTGTTCTAGCTCTGGAGAATGGCTCAAGCCAAAGCCATTCCCATGCTGTGCCGCAGTCTGCTGCCAGATCGCTTCAGTAATGCGGTGGCAGCACTTGAGGGGTTTGGCTACCGTGGGGTTGGGTCTCCTTTGCCAGAGGTGCGGAGAGCCCTTTGCTGCCTGTGGCAAAGCACTCAGGATTGAAAACTTGCTCTGCAGACAGCAGTGACTAACTTCATAGGGCTGCTCACGCGGTCTGTCCTGGATGCGGCTTTGCTGGTTTCATTTGTCACCCTGAAATGCTCTGCACATGCTCAGCCCAATGTGGCCTCTGGAGGAGGCTGCAACAGCTGAGTCCTGGGGGTATCCCAAGCCCCAAAAGCCAACTGAGATACACTTGGTGGAAATTCAGGCTGCCAATGCAGGTGTTAGAGAGTGTTCTTTTCCTGGGAAGCTGCTATTTGCTTCCTTAAAGAAATGAAATAGATTTTGCACAGGGAGTACCTCTGCATGAAGGATGCTGTGTTCCTGTGTTCAGATCTTTCCCGTAAGTATGCTTTCCGAGCTGCGATGTGATCTGAGCCTCCTCTTCTCCCTGTGCTTTTGTGTCCTGCTGGTCCCTGTTCCCTTCCTTTGCTCCTTAGTGTGTGAGGGATACCCTGGGGATCTGTATGTACCAGTGTGACTTCCCTACACAATCTGCTTAACCTTCATCTATTACTGTTGCATTTCAATTAGATACCCTACAAGTAAAATGCCGCTCAGTGTTTCCAAGCAGGCTGCATTGCAGATGTGTTTATCTAATCTGGCTGCAGCTTTCCTGAAAAGCTTTCTGTAGCCACAGTTGAAATGGTTTGAAGCCAGAAACATGTGTTGAGGGTTTCTTTTTCTCCCAACCAGGGGTGGCTTGTGTCACATACATAGGCAGGGAGTGAGTCTTTGCCAGCACACACATTTGGGGCTGCTGCTTGGTGCTGGCATTGCGGGACTGCGGCTGGCCCAGCTGTGTTACATGGGGACAGCTCTGCACTAGCTTGGGCTTGCTAAACTGACTTCCAACAAACTTGGTGGTGTTGGGTATTTTGAGGGTGGCTCTTGCTAAGGGAAGAGAAGGAGTCCTTTTGCTTCTTCTAGCAGCTCCTCGCAAGGCAGCCCAGCCCAGATTAGCTCATGAAACCACAGCAGGAACATGCTATTGTGAAGGTATCCACTCCGACTGAGCAGGGGTCCACTTTGCTCTCCACCAAGTGCTGCAAGAGCACTCATCTCCCAGCTCAAACAGTTCTGGCAGTGTCTAAGCCATGCCTGACCGTGGCTCTGGGGAGTCCTCTAGCCAGGTGAGTAGAGCAAGCAGAGATATTTTGTTCTTCATTCAGCACAGGTGGTGATGTCTGAGGGCGTTATACAGATTTTCCCAAACTCTGGCATAATGGCATCCCACACAGATAGCTCTGTGCTTATACAGGTTTCTTGAACCTCTGTCCCCAAAGCCCAGATGAGGTGGAGGGAATGGAGAGGATGCATGAACCCTTCCAACTGCAGTCATTTCCTGGATCAGGGCTGTGGAGCTTTCATGGGCAAGTGCAGCACTTCCCATTTCCAAACACTGGGCCCTGGTGCTCTGGATTTAGAGTACTGTGGAAAGCTGTGTCCGTGTTTGTTCTCATGTTTGCCACCCCAAAATGTCTGGATCGTATTTGGCTGCTACTGGTCTTTCCTTGCAGCCCAAATCTGATATATGATTGGGACCATGGTTTCCAGCCATGTGCAGCCAGTCCATCCATGGCACCTTGATGCTATTGTCCAAATAAAACATAAGATTGTTGCTCTTACTGCACTTTAACACTTATTTATCCCAGTTTGCTTTGGCACTTGTGCTCATGAGGCATTCATCACAGGGACATCCCTTGAGCTGAAGTGTCCGTTTTCCCAAGGATGGAAGATAAGGACATAAATACTTCCTTCTGTCTCTCCAAGGAGCTAGGTTCCAGTGTTTTCTGACACCTGCTTCCCATGTGGAGCTTGTACCAAGCCTTCATCGCATCCCTTGTCCACAGACCCACATCCTCCTGCCTGGACGTGGGTGATGCTGGAGCAGCAGGATGCATGTGACAAGGCTGCTGAAGCTCTTGGCTGACCAGTGCCAAGTGAAATGCTGTTGTGCTGGCAGTGATGGCAAAAGTGGTTCCGCTCCTCGTTAGTGTTATGCTGCTAATGCTGACAGTTTAATGATAGAAACACATCTAATTTAAAATATCACGTCTTAATACCTGAATGGCCTGTGCCTTCAGAGAGGCATCACTAACTCCAGCACTGAGTTCCCAAGAGCAGAACTGATCCATCTCCTTTACAAACTCTCCTAACACTGCTGCCTTGCACGTGATTTGTACTATACAGGTATGGTTTGATGGACATGTGCCCAATGCCCTGAAGAATACCTGTGGAAGAGAACAGACCCAGCTCCTTTTAGATTCAAACCTGAGTGGATTTGACTGTCCTGTCCCCTTTTGTTCCTATCTGTCTGTCCCAGCAGCCTGTTTTGGGATAGGTTCAGCTTCTTATACTCTGGAGCTGTTGTGCTATTGAGCATGTAGCTGTGTTTGCATGGGGTTGAGTGGTTGCCACCTTGCTGAGTGCTTTTGGTGAGACGGATCTGATGTGTGGGGAACCAGATGTGATCCCTATGTAAGACCATACACATTCCTGCGTACTGTCACCTTGGGGCGTGTGTTCATCTTGAGGTGTTTATTACCAACTGTCACAGACCAGTGGTGGCCGTCTGGGGAGGTGCATGGTAGCTGATAATGGAAACTTCACTGGACATGCCGACCCTTTGAGCACAGCGTGCTGATGGGGCTTAGCTCAACATGGGATCCAAGAGGTAGGACTTCAGGCATTGTCTGCAGCTCTGTCATTCAGACCACAGGGGTCAGTCTGTGGCTTACTCCCAGTGGCCTTAAATACTTAGATTGCAATTGACAAGTGCTGTCAAGAGTGGGACTTAACCTGGCTGGGGCCAGTCCCCTGGGGATGTTGCCTGCACACCACAGTCAATAGCACAGTGGGATGCTGAAGGTAGAAAGCCAGGCTTTTGTGGCTTTGTTGCTCTCTCTGGAGTATGGGGAAAGTGTGTTAACAGACACAGGCCGAGGTGCCCTGCTCCTCACTGGACCCTCATCCTGGGGAGCAGCAGCACCGGATGAGCACCTCTGTTATACCTCACTGTTGCTGTGTGCAGGAGAGCACAGGCTGGCTGTGCTGAAAGTGTGCGGCTGGCCCTGGGGTGGCCATAAGCACTGCAGGCAGGAGAGGCTTTGCTTGGCGCTTGTGCTACACGGCAAGCTCCAAAGGCTTTCCAGCATGGAAAAGGCTCTTGAGGCTTCCTGGAATGTGGTGATCTAGATGCCCCCTTCAAAACATCCCCTTCAGAATAGGGTCCCTTACCCTTAGCTCTGGGTGACTGAGATGTCCTGTCAAATTGTGTCCCTTTACGAGGCTTTTAGACAAACACCACACAGGAAGATGTGGCTGAGCTTCCAAACAGGAGCTGCCCTTCAGGTGGGCTCTGATCTCCTGCTCACGTAACTCATCCAGGCAACCACTTTCTGAAGCTGTTTTCCTTGCAGTGGTGTGAACGCACCATTTTGACCACTTGTTCACACTCATGAGAGATTGCTTCTAAGATGCTCAAAATCTGCCTGGCTTGGCCTCTTTACCTGGAGAACATGGTGCTTGGAGCAAAGTCCTACAACAGTCTCTGTCTGCTGAACTGCCTTTTCTCTGCTTTCCTTTCTGCAGCCAGCTGGTAACCGAAGCAGAGTGCCTGCATGGCTGGGCAGCAGCCGGGTTTGGGAATGTGCTGGTGTGGGTCCCCCTGCAGCCACATCAGACAGTGTCGAGGGAAGCACTGGCTGCTCTGTCCCCAGGACCCTGAGCTCTTGGGTGGGGGTTAGTGTGTGGAGGATTCTTCAGCTTTTCCACCACTGCAGAGAGATGCTCCTGGTCCTCCAGAGCCATCCAACAGCCACTATCAGACCATGAGGTCAGCCACTGCAATTTCTTGTTGCCGCTCCTACTTGCAAGAGTCCCCAGCACAATCTTGGGGTGTCACTGCTACATCCTCTCGTGCTGGGTGTATTCCCACTGGAAATCCTTGTACCAGACCAGGTTTTTTCCTGAGTAATTTCTGAGGATGTGGAGGTGAGATGGAGACATGATCCCAAGGAGAGAAGCTTTGAGGAAAACCCAGAAGCAATCCATAGGTGTTTCTGATCTGGGGCAATCTTGATGCATGGCTGGGACTTAGGATATATCCCAGAAACCAGGACAAGAGGAGCTCAAAGAAACATCTGAACTGCTCAGGAAGCTGCTTGCTCTCTAAATGTTTTGGTGACTGATTGCCTGGCCCATACACTGCAGGACACCTCTCTGCTCAGGCTGGGAGTGCAGCACTCAGTAGTGGGTCACGGAAGCGCCCTCCTAATGCCCCTGGCCCCAGGGAGAAGAGGGCCCTCCAGGGATTGCTGGAGACACAGCCTTAAAGCAGCTTTGCCGGAATCTGAGCACACATCTGTCTAAACTCCTGCACTGGGGATTGGTTTTGTCAGATGTGCTTTGGGGTACGTGTCTCTTAACACAGTGGGTTTGGCTGTCTGGAGACCCTTGGGAACAGCACATGCATACCTAGTCCCTACTCCCGTGCCCGTGCTCTAACCATGCTCTCTGTTTGTGCCTCGCAGCTGTGGGGGCTCGGGCAGCGATCTTTTTCACCAAGGAGCCGTACTCCCAGGATGCCCTGCACGGCCGCAGCGCCATCCTCCGCTGCGAGGTGATGGACCCCGCGCACGTGGAGTTCGAGTGGCTGCAGAACGGTCTCCCTGTTCAGGACACAGAGCAGCGCTTCAAGGAAGGCAGCAACCTCCAGTTCGCTGCTGTCGATCGGCACAGGGATGCTGGGGACTTCCAGTGCGTAGCCAGGAACTTGCTCACTGGGGAGGAGGCCCGCACAGCCAATGCATCTTTCAATATCAAGTGTGAGTGTGGGGCGAGGGCAGCCAAGCAGATGCCTCAGCCTGCTGCTTCCTACTGTGGACAGGGCAAAGCTCTCTTGAGAGGGCTTAAGGCTGGGAACAGCTTTGCCTGCTAATGGGTGTGGGAGTGGCAGTCAGAGATCAGATGGCATGACTTGTGCAAGTAGGATTCCTCTCCAGCTACCATGTCCTTCATGCGCTGTAGGCTGCTTGTGTCTTTTGATATCCGTAAGGCTGTCAGAGATGATTTCCCCTGTCGCCTTCCCCATTTGTGTATATGAAACGGGGATGTTACTACACCAAGTGTGTCATGAGCACTGCAGATCCTTTCAGAGCCCCTCTTATCCCTCAGAGAACAGTCACACAGAGCAAAGTGGGACATTTGCATGGTGGGTGTCCCTTTACTCCACGCTGGTTTGAGGGCTTATGTGTTTCTAAGCATGCTTGTGCCTTTATTGCCTGCTCTGGTTATTACAGAGTTGGCAGCTACCCGGGCTCTGTAGGTTTAGGGAGCCAGCTGTGTTGTTATTCTTTGATCCCACAGGGATTGAGACAGGCAGTGTGGTGCTGAAGCAGCCGGCCAGCATAGCTGAGATCCAGCCCTCCTCCACTGTGGTGCTGCGGTGTCACATCGACGGCCACCCGCGGTAAGGGTTGCCTCCAGAGGAGCGGACCCTGCCGGGGGTTTTCCCGCACCTTTGCTGCGTGCTCTTCCCCCCTCTCTCTGTCTTTCTCTCCTCTCTCCGATGAGGACTGAGTAGAGTCTAGGGAAGGCGAAAGGCAGGATTGATTGAGCCTGTGGCTGAGCACCGGGGGAGAAGGCAAACGGCCTCCTCAGAGCCGCGTAGCGAGGAGCACAGTAAGGACGGGCTGTCACAGTCCGGTCGCTGAGCTGCTTGGTGTGCTGCAGTCACTCTACGTTGCTTTACGATCATGTCCCGTCCACTTGGCTGCATGTCTCATGGCTTAGTGTCTGTGTCGGGGCCAGCCGTGGGGACGGAGAGCCAGGGAAATGGGCCATCTCTGGGCTGTCTCCTCTGCACACATGCTCTCTGGGGAGCCCTGCTGGTGCCCAGCACTTGGTCACCCTCTTGCTTCTGTCTTGCAGCCCCATGTGGCAGTGGTTTCGGGATGGTACCCCGATTCCCGACGGCCGCAGCACCTATTCTGTCAGCAACAAGGAGCGAACACTGACCCTGCAGAGCGCCAGCCCCGACGACAATGGTCTCTATTACTGCTGTGCCCGCAGTGCCGTTGGCTTCGTCTGCAGCCATAACAACTTCACAATTAATATCATCGGTGAGTTGTGTTCTGATTGCTCAGGGCTGGGGCTTGGCTGCTGTTCTGCTCGTTGCTGGTGGGAGGGAGCCAGGCTGCAGAGGACGTGTCAAGCTGGTGTGACTTTACCTGTGCAAAGCTTCGGGCCAAGACAAGCCTGGCTGGGTTTGGACCCTACCCTGTCTACAAGTGTTAATTTGCCCTTTTCTGGAGCAGGTCTGTGCTGTTGTCTCTGGTACTGGAGCACAATAGTCCTTCCTTCAACAGGGTTTGGACCTTGGAGGCTGTAGATGCTGCTGGTTAAGCCAGTCCTGGTATTACCATGGTATCACATGGGTGAGATGCCCCACTGGCCTTTGGAGGCAAGACCCGGGGAGGGCAGGACATGTTGAGCTTAGAGGGTATTTGGAACTAGACAAGGGAATTTTCAGTCCAGCAGCAGCAGGTTCGATGTGTTTGTGAAGAGCCCAGGGTGCTCAGGGCCTTGCTGGAAGTGGAAGAGGCGCTCCCCAGGGCAGCTGCCATACGCAGTCCTGGGCTCTGGCTGCATAACTACAGCCATGCTGTCACATCTGCCTCCGTGGGGCTCACAGAGTGCACCCAGCTCTTTTTTGAGAGCTCTGGTGAGGGACACCATAGGCAGTTCTGCTCTTCTCACCCTCCTATGGTCTCTGCCATTGCAGATGAGAGCTTTCCCCAGGCGGTGATCGTCCCGCAGGACCTCATTGTGACCAAGAATGAAGAAGCCATGTTTGACTGCCAGTTTGCAGCTGTGCCCCCCCCTACACAGGAGTGGCTTTTTGAAGACAGCCCCATCACCAACAGATCCAAGTAACAGGGACTGCAGTGATGTGGGCAGGGCTGGGAGGAGAGGGGCCACCATGTTTCACGAGCAACAAAGAAATGCCAAACCCTGGCTGTACCTGAGGACGAGCATTCAACATCAGGCTGGCCATTGGGATTGGTTTCTCAGCTTGGCCAGCTTGGGTTTAGCAGGGCCGTGGCACTTGTGCTTGGCGTTTACCGGCATAGGACTCAGCAAGCAGTTTGTCCTCCAATGAATCTGTGGGGCTGTCAGTCCTAGATGTCCACATATGATGATCCCCAGAGTTGGAGATGTCTCCCAGTCCTGAATGTCCATATGTGGCAATTTAATGGAGCCAGAGACACCTTAACCCCCAGACACCCATTTAGGACAATTCCCAGAGGCAGGGACATATCCCAGAACCAGCTGTTCACAGGTGGTGATCCCCAGTGGTCACTGAGCCTGTGGCTGGCTTGTACCTCCAGATACACGTGCATGGTGATCCCCAGCGCCAGCACTATTTCTGAGCTCCAGACACCAATGTGTGGGGTAATCCCCAGAGCCGGGGACATCTCCCAGACCCAGCTGCCTGTGGATAGTGATCCTGGAGCCTGGGATGTTTCAGCCAGACCGTGAATGGCAAGTGCTGCTGTCCAGACACCATATGCCCAATGGCCTGGCAGCTCCCAGGCGCCACCTTGTGCCCCCTTCTCCCTTTTCTGGCTGTCCCAGTGTTCATTGCTGCCCGGTTTGGTGATGCACCCACCAGACTTGAGGCATCTTTTGGTGGGAGCCAGCTCTTCCGAGAGGAAACAGCCTTGAGTCGTGCCAGGGGAAGTTTAGACTGGATAATAGGAAAAATTTCTTCCTCAGAAGGGTTTTCAAGCATTGGAACAGGCTGCCCACAGAGGTGGTGGAATCACCGTCCCTGGAGGCATTTCAAAGATGTGGAGATGTGGCACTCAGGGACATGGTTTAGTGGTGGGCTTGGCAGTGTTTGGTTAACAGTTGGACTCAGTGACCTTAAAGGTATTTTCCAACTTAAATGATTCTATGATTTTCCAAGAAATAGACTTCTGTTCGCTCATTTCCTCTGTGAAGCATGTATCCCACCATTTCCGTGTTTGCATGCTGTCCCTCATGCACTGGGAAGCTTTAACTTGGCACAAAGTCTCCCTCTTGGTTCCACGGGTTCATGCATGGCACCACAGTGCTGTGGCTCTGGCCCGTGTCCTGCAGAGATGCCCACTGACTCCTGCATCTCCCCATATGCCCAGGACCACCGTGTTCGCCAACGGCTCCCTGCTGATCACCCAAGTGAGGGCTCGCAGCACCGGTGTCTATAAGTGCGTTGGCCATGGGCAGAGAGGGAAAGCTCTTGTGCTGAAGGCGACTCTGCGGCTAGCAGGTGAGGTCCTGGAGCTGTTGGCAGGGCGGGCAGTGGGTTCCAGAGTTGCAGTGTCACTCTGGAGCTGCTTGACAATACAGCAGTGGGTCAGTGTGTGAGAATTGCTTGGTTTATCTATGAAGTGGCTCCTCCCTGCTGCATGGATGAGAGCTTGTGTGCTCTCTCCCTTGGCTGGTGCTTCCAAAGATGATGCCGGTGAATTGGTTACACTTCATTTCTGCCTTGTTTGAGCCCTGCTCTCTCTTGCTCCTCTCAGAGATCGATGAAATGGCACCCTTCTCCCCGAAGGTGTTGACAGCGAACCAGGGGCATCGTGTGTCCTGCATAGCCCCACAAGGCATACCCACACCCCAGGTCTGGTGGGAGAGGAACCACGAACGGGTTCCCACCACTGGCAGGGTGCACCAAGAAGCGGAGCAGCTTGTTTTCACCAGTATCACCGAGATGGATGCAGGGACCTATACATGTCATGCTGCCAACAAAGCTGGAGAGAAGAAGCAGGAGCTGAGCATCACTGTGGCTAGTAGGCATCTTTCCAAGCAGGGCTGGGAGCAGAGAATGGGGCTGGGAGCAGAGAATGGGGCTGGGAGCAGAGAATGGGGCTGGGAGCAGAGAATGGGGCTGGGGTGGGATGGCACGTCACTGATACAGAGAGGCATCTCTCTCTCATGACTGGGCTGTGGAGCCCTATGGCTGGCTGCAGACTGCCTGTCTGGTCTGTGCTGGTGCTGGCCAGAGGGGTGGTGAGTGGCCTGCATAACTCCTCTCCTCTGTGCCCAGCGGTACCCAAGTGGGTGGAGATGCCCAAGGACAGCCAGCTGGAGGAGAGCAAGCCAGGATACCTGCACTGCCTCAGCAAGGCCTCCCTGAAACCCACGGTCACCTGGTACCGCAATGGCGTCTCCATCTCTGAGGTGAGGCCATGAGACAAGCCACTGCTGCTCGTGGGCACTTCTGCTGGGCACCTGCTCAGCTCCTTTCCCTGCTGCTGTTTTTGCCTTGCTCCTAGGCCCAGCATCCTTTTCACCCCCACTGTGGCCATGTTCTGGGCACCATGTCCATCATACTGGTGTATGTGTGCACAACTGGTTGTCTCTAGCCACTAGGTTGGTAGCTGACCCTGCGCTTTTGAGGCAGTGGCAACAGAGATGCCACTGTAGCTTGTTTCAGTTCTCAGTGTGAGTCTTAGCAGAGCTGTGTCTATCTGAAGCATGGTGCGGGCACATAGAGGGTCAGCTTCCACAAGCAAGGTCCAAGCCCAGGGCTGGTGATGTTTCTGCACTGCTCCTTCCTTCCCTCTGGGCAGGACTCGCGGTTTGAGATCTCTGAGAATGGGACACTGCGCATCAACAACGTGGAGGTGTATGACGGGACTATGTACAAGTGCGTGAGCAGCACACCAGCAGGCAGCATCGAGGGATATGCACGTGTGCACGTGCTGGGTAGGCTGATGAGCACTCCACGTCCTCCCTTTGTGGGCAGCTCTTTTGCTTGGCAGAGTGCAGTCATGATGCCTCCACCTCAAATGCCTTCTGCAGCTGCAGGGGTTAACAGCACTTCTGTTTCTTGCAGAGAAGCTAAAGTTCACCCCACCGCCCCAGCCGCTGCAGTGCATGGAGTTTGATAAGGAGGTTACAGTGTCCTGCTCAGCCACTGGCCGGGAAAAACCCACCATCCAATGGACTAAAACAGGTAAGGGGGACCTGGATGTGATATGTCTGTTCCTGACTTGGGGTCCCAGGAACTTTGCATTCGCTCTTCTCTAATATGGGTGAAGCAGCAGTGCTACGGCTGCCTGGTGCTTCATGCATGACTGCTGCATCCCTCTCCTTGTGCCCTGCAGATGGGAGCAGCCTGCCATCCCACGTCAGCCACAATGCTGGCATCTTGTCCTTCCACAAGGTGAGCAGGAGTGACTCGGGAAACTACACATGCATCGCTTCCAACAGCCCGCAGGGCGAGATCCGTGCCACCGTGCAGCTTGTGGTAGCAGGTGAGAGCTCAATGGTAGGCAGGTGGGTTTCCTGTTGTGCTGGCCTTGCAGTGGATTTGCCTGAGTGGCATCCAACTGGCATGTCCCTGCAGAGAGAGAAATGTCTGGCCTGACCCCAAGCTCTGCCATGTGGCAGTTGAGTGTCTGGTTTGTCAATGCTTTGCATACAGCTCGAGAAGGCATGTGTCCCTGTGTCAGTGCTGGCCCTGCTCCCTTGCGGGGGGTCAGCAACATTCCCAGGAGCTGACAGCATTCGTGTCCACCTCTCTGCCTTCAGTTTACGTCACCTTCAAGCTAGAGCCAGAGCCGACGACAGTCTACCAGGGGCACACAGCCATGTTCCAGTGCCAGGCAGAAGGGGACCCTGTGCCACACATCCAGTGGAAAGGGAAGGACAAGATTTTGGATCCTGGCAAGCTCCTGCCCAGGTACATAGCCTCCATTCCAAACAGAAACGTGTTGCAGCAGGGCGCTTCCCATGCTTACCCAGCATGTAGGTGCTGATGGTGTGGTCTTGGGTTCTCATCCGAGGAGACTCGCTGTCAGTTGTCTCTGTGTCCCAGGGCCTGGTCTCCTGGCCCCAGGGTTACCCTTTCTGCCACAGCCTGCTGGGCTGCAGTTGAGCTGCAATCATTTGTTCTTGAGCATTGCACAGCCTGAGATTCAGGATGGTTGCACTGGGGCTGAGGCACCTGGGGAGCTGAGGCTGCCTTCTGGGACTTGCAAAGGGCTCTGTGTGTTTGGCAGGATTCAGATAATGCCCAATGGCTCCCTTGTGATTTACGACGTCACCACTGAGGACTCAGGGAAATACACGTGTATCGCTGGCAATAGCTGCAACATCAAGCACCGTGAGGCCTTCCTCTACGTCGTAGGTAAGGGGATCCCCTACATCAGGACATTGCCTCCACAGCAGCTTTAGGCCCTGATTCTCCTTGATGCTTCTCTCTGACAGGAGGGAAGGCTCTGGGGAGAGCCTTGTAACAGTCTTCCAATACTTAAAAGGAACCTAAAAGAAATTTGGAGAGAAGCTTTTTACAGAGGCCTGTAAGGACAGGACAAGGGGAAATGGCTTTAACCTGACAGAGGGGAGATTGAGATGAGACATTAGGAAGAAATTCTTCTCTGTGAGGGTGCTGAGGCGCTGGCACAGGGTGCCCAGAGAAGCTGTGGCTGCCCCATCCCTGCAGTGTTCAAGGCCAGGTTGGACACAGGGGCTTGGAGCAACCTGCTCTAGCAGAAGGGGTCCTTGCCTGTGACAGGAGTTGGAACTGCAGTAGCTTTCAAGGTCCCTTCCAACCCAGAGTCTGTGGTTCTGTGAACACTTCCTGGGCATAGTCTCACATCCACCCTTAAATACTGATGTTTTTCCTTCTGCAAAGGAAGCCCTCAGATTGGTCTCATTTCTCTTTATGTTCATTATCAAGCCATCGCACATGTGCCCTTCCCACTCTGGTCTCATCTGGGTCTTGCCCCCTTACTGTGCTGCTCCCAGAGCAGCTGATCCCGCTAGCCACCACCTCTGCCCCTCTCCTGCCTCCGTTTCTGTTCCTCTCCTGCAGGAGTTCAGGCCAGCACCACTTCACCTTTACTTTCCAGCCCTGGACACAAAACAGAGCTGAGCTGTCCTCAGCTTCTTCTGCTGCCATCCATCCTCCTCACCCTCTCTGGGGCTTGCTCAAGCACCTTCCCAGCTGCTTCGGAGCACATCCGTTCCTAAATCTCTAGATTTCCCCTAAACCACCCCTGCTGCTCCCCCAGCTCTGCACCTCGAGCCGTCACTAAAACATAAGTGAACGGCAGAAGGGCCCCATCCAGACACTCCGGATGCTACTGAGGAGCAAACTGGACCGGCTCTTCCACACCTCGGTACCACTGCCCCAGAGCCACGGGCAGGGCAGTCCCTGCCCCGCGCCCTGCGCACGCAAGGGTGTCCCCGAGCAGCACCCAGCGGGGCGACCAACCACGCACGGAACCGCACCGCGAAGCCAGCGGAGGCAGAGGCTGTCCGGGCGGCTCTGAGAACGCAACCCGGAGCACGGGCCTGGGCTGCAGGCTCCAGGCCGAACCCCAGCAGCAACCCCAGCCAGCCCGCACGTGCCCCCGGCCGGAGCCGCGCTCGCCGCCGCCCCGGAGCCAACGCCGGGCCTGCCCCCGGCCCCCGGCAGCCGCGGCGGCCACGGCAGCGCAGCGCCGCCCCGGCCCGGCAGCCACGGCAGCCACGGCAGCGGACCCGCGCCCGCGGCGGGGGGGGCGGGGACAGCCAGCCCCCCCCCCCCCCCCCCCCCCCCCCCCCCCCCCCCCCCCCCCCCCCGGGGGGCCCCCCCCCCGCCGGGGGGGGGCGGGGGGCCCCCCCC